>PVIA01008024.1:0-76442 GCA_004024845.1 Tonatia bakeri
AAAATATGAACAGTAAAAAAAAAGTCATCAAATGGAGGGTTAGCAACAGGGAAGTAGGAGGAGGAGGGAGGGGGAAAAGATATAGAGAATAAGTAGCAAAGACAGTAGGTAGAAAGTAGACAGGTGGAGGGTAAGAATAGTATGGGACATGTAGACACTAAAGAACTTAAAACACATGGACATGAACTAAAGGGAGGAATGTGGGTGGGAGGGGATGGGCAGGGTGGTGGGGAGTGAAGAGGGAAAATGGGCCAACTGTAATAGCATAATCAATAAAATAAAGAATTTAAAAAAAATAGAAAAAAAAAGTCCAGTAAATTAGGCAAGAGGGTGTAGGGTGGGCCATTTTGCCAGGCCTCCCTGGAGCAGAGACCTGGCTGCCTTCAGTGTGGGAGGTAGGGGTGGGGAGCTCTGCAGGAAGGCTCTGAAGGAACAGTGAGGTGCTTCAGGCAGCATGGCACACTGAGAATACTGGGGAGGCAGACCCTAGCCCGAGCTGTCGAAATTCACACCACCAGAAAGGTAGTCATGAGCTGAAACAGGGGGCAAGGAGGGCGTGTGTACATGGGAATGTGTGGAAAGACATTTGTGGCCTTGTCGGCGGCTATGGGCCATGCTGGGCTGGATCTGGTGAGAGTCAGGGCCCACCTGTGGAATCCACTTGTCACTCCGTATGTCTGCACTGGGGGGCAGTGCTGTTGGAATGGAGCAACAGACAATGGTTACATCACTGTCCAAAGGCAAGATGGAAACTGACTTGAGCTGCCCAGGAAAATCCTTTTATGCCTTAAGGCCCTGGGGCCAAATGAATTTGTATGGTGATGTGTTACCCAGCCAGCCTTGCTGTTAAAGGAGGAAAGAAAGAGTTGCTGTTGGTGGTTTTCAGTCTGAGATTAAACGGCAGAAAAAACAGGCTGAAGATTAAGTGAAACAAAGGCAGCCGCATCAAGGCGGGAGGAAACTCCCCTCCTTTCTACTCCTCTCAGAACACAGACCAGGTGGGGCTCAAGGCATCCTCTCCTCAAAGTCCCTTGCTGCTGGGTTGTGGGGGTCAGGTGCAGGCAGAAGCTACTTAAAATGATATATGGATGTTAAAGGGGGCACTCAAAGGTGAGCAGGACCTGGGAAATGTGCCCGCCGCCAGGGAAGAGCTTCTTTGCTGTCCTGCTGTCCGTAGCTGTTTTCCTTGGGGTCATTGATCTCTTTGATATCCCAGAGGTAGTTATTCAGGTTGCCACCTTTGAGACTGGCAGCTGGGGAACTGTTGGCTCATTTATGACTGCAGAGACCTCAGATGAGGTGCCCCCAGATCAGGGTCACTTCCTTGCACACAAGCAGCCTGAGGCTGAGCGTAAATGTGTCAGACACCCATTGGGCAGACTTCACTACAACCAGAGCTGACGGGCCAGTGGAAGAGCCTAAGAAGGCAGGCCCGGGGCTTTGCCGTGTTCAGCCTGCCTTTGGGGGCAGCAGGATCTGCCACCTTGCAGGTGAGCAGGCTGGGGCCCAGAAGTAGTTGGCCCTTACTTTAAGAACTATTGTAGGATGGGAGTCAAGAGCATGGACTTGGAACCTAGAACCACAAACAACACTCTCCGTTCACTAACCATGTGTCAGTTAACTGATCCTCCTAAGTCCACGTCCCTATCTGTTCAATGGGAGTGAAGATGATGCCATCACCTTCTCAGGGCTTTACCATGTGCTTACATAAAAATGTCAATGTAATCAGGGATTTTCTGAGGAATTGTTGCTGCCTCAGCCTTTTCACGGTTAATGAATCACTCTGGGGCAGCCAGGAGCCTGAGCTCCAAACTCTGGCCTCTCTCACCCTGGAGTCTGGGACCTAACAAGGAAAATTCAAGCATAAAGTCCCCAAGAGAAAAGGAGCGGGGGCTCTGGTGCACAAGTGGGAAGGAAGGGTGTGGCCCCATGCCAATGGCCAGGGAGGAAGGAGGAAGGGGACAAAAACGAGTGGACCCCAGGCCCCAGGTTTCACCAGTGCTCACTCAGACGGCCCAAGCTGTTGTGGAAACAGCTGCCCTGGAGCCTGGAATTTCTCGGCACAAGCATGGAGGTCCCATAGCCTGCATGAGGTTGCCCTGACTGGCTGGCTTGGAGGAAGGGTGGCCATCAGCAGGAGATATGCTTCCTCGGAGGGGCTAGGCTGACCTGGCGAGGAAGCCAGGCTGGTGCAGCTGGCTGGAGGCAGGCCTATCCTAAAGGTGGGGTGGGAAGGGAGAGAGACCACTGACCACTAAGCAGCACAGCAGGCCACTAACTGGCTTCTTGGGGGGACCTTCAAAGCCCCTTAATACAGGGCTCAGGGACGGACCAATGGATGACTGATTATTGTAATTTCTAACCAGGTTTGTGAGCGGGAGTCTTGATATTGATTTAATTGTATTTAGACACATGAATGTGACATTTCTCCCAGGTATCCTAAAGGTATTCGCATCTGCCACCCACACAAAGAGTGAGCAGAGAATCTAGGTCAAACCAGCTGATGGTAAACGCCTGCGCATGACTATTAATGAAGGGCCCTGACAAAAACCGGCGTAAGATACTCCTTCAGCCATGTTCAACTGTTGGGTTGCTTCCCGTAGATAAGGGTAGCCCCTACAGAAGTTTGGGGCAGTGCCGGTCAGCTCCATCCCTGCAACTTTGTGACCAGTTGTGATGGAAGCAAGTCTCAGTCCAAATTCTGCGCCATGGACATATTTAGAAAACAAGCATTTATCCTCAAGGACCCCAAATGGTCTGTAGCGTCAGGGCAATCTCAGCTCTGCCCTGAGAGGAGCCCCCACCACCACCTGTATGAGTCCACCTGCAAAAACCACAGAATTTCTGGGTAGAATCCCATTGTCCTCATAGTCCTGCCAGACAACTTGAAGTCCTCCCAACCAGCGGACAGCTGCACCAAGGCTGGTGGGGGTGGGGAGGGTCCTGCTTCAGGCCCCAGCACTGGAGGCCAAGCCTCCAGGCCTCACTGGGTCTTTATACTCTGTTCACACAGCCTGGGGAGTGGCTCCCAATAGCACAGCCAGTCTACACATTTTGAATCCCTTTATTTTCAGCAATGAAAGCTTATTTTTTATGTCATCGTGCTGGTTAACAGGCAACACATTTTCATCCCCCACACCCCAAAAAAGAACCCCAAACTCCCCATTTCTGAATCCTCGCTGTGTTTGCCAGCGAAGGGTCAGGTGGAGATGGAGACCACAGAGGTGCCCACACGGGCCCCAGGGCAGGGCCTCCTCCTCAGGCTGCGGTGCCCTCCCGGCCTGGAGGCTGTCACCAGGGCCCTGTAGTACCTGCTCTGTTGCTTGACCTGAGTGGCAACCCCGGAATGTGAAATCAGAACAAGCCCTCAGGACTTTGGGGCAGAATTAGGACTAGAACTGGTGTTTGAATTGGTCCCTTGATTAAAATGTAAAATAAATGGTTATTTTCTCTTTTTTCTGATATCTTTAAGTCTTGCTCTCAATTAGCTTATGAGTTTCTTGGGAACAGGACCAAGATTTTTAGCCACATAAACCTAGACTCATTGTGTTCACTCTTCCCTTAAATGTGTATTAAGTGGTTTATTGAAGAGTAGAAAAATTGACTGAAAAGGCATTTTGGGAAATGAGGGCCTTCCTGACCAGGTTAAAGAATTGGGGTTACACTCAGGGGAGCCAGGAAGCCAGTGAACACTTTTGAGAACGGAAGTTGTTCCCTCTTCAAAAGGATGCTCCACGAGGACCACTTAACTGAGCAACCATCTGACAGTGCCTGGGTACATCCACAAAGTCGCCTCTTCCTGGCCAATTCCTCAGTGCAGCAGTTTCTCAAGAGTAGAATCTACGGTGTATGTGCCATGTGCCAGGCCCAGAGCTGCTGGAACAAACCCTTCTCTCCACATATTCCAGTAGAGGAGGCCAAGGCTGAGTGAGAGTGGTTGGGTGACTTACTCAGAGTCACTGAACAAGAATGGTGGGAGATTTCTGCCCAGCACAAAGCTCTCTTAGCATTGTGCCTCTACTTGCTCCCAAGCCAAGGCATTGGATTCTGAGTTGTTCGGAGGAATCTGGAATCAGGGACTGATGAGAGGCAGCATAGTTCCAACTTGTTCTTGGGAACAGCAGTACAGAAAGCAAAATGCTTTCGAGCAACAAAACGTGCTATCTGAGCATGAGCCCATCTGTGCCAGCAGAATTCCTTGGGGATGGCTGTCCCCTAGAGACAGAGGAGCCATTTGGTGTCCTGAAGCAGCTCAGACAAGCCTCTGCATGATTACAAGTCACGTTGGGCAACTACATTCTTAGCTTCTGGGAGTAATGCTTGATGGGTTTGCTCTTATGTCTTCTTGGTGCAAAATAATAATGTGTAATTGGGGTGATTTGGCCTTCTGCATGAGGAACCTACATATTGGCTTGAGTTTTCAATATTTGGCACATTAAAAATTACTTTTCAGTTGAGATTAAAAAAAAAAAAACACTCTCCTGCCCACACTCTCCTTCAATCCAGAGACACTAAAGTTATTTTATGAAGAGACAGATTATTCATACTAATGTAGGGACAGATATGGGGCAAACAATTTTAACATTTTTAAAAATTTTCTCTCTAACCCCCACCATGTCTTAAAGGGGCTTTCATGATTCAAGAGACTATTTATCACCTCCCTGTCACAGGCACTGGAAGCCCACACCCTGCCAGGGGCCAGCAGGAGCCCGGGGACAGACAGATCAGATTCCGGCCCTGGCCCTGCTATTTCCTAGCTGTGTGATCTTGGGAAGGCTACCTAACATATCTGAGAATTGATTTTCTCCTCTGTAATACTCTAGGGCAATTGATTGAATTCCTGAGGGATTAAACAAGGTAACAGTTGCAACACCGTGGGATACATTAGCTACTTTGGGAATGTTAACTGGTGGCTGATAGTTGATAGTTCTCTGCTGTTCAGGAGTTCCCAGTCCCCAGCAATGGAAACAAGATTAATAAGGATTAGCTGTCATGTGGAAGGGCAGAGTGGGAAAAAAACATGGGCTTTGGGTTTAAGCAGACCTAACTCCTGTTCTACTTATCACTAGCCTCGTGCCTTGGGCAGTTGATACAGCTCTTGACACTTCTGCAAAATGGGCTTATTATACTGCACCCCTGAGAAGGAGTGTTAGGGAGTGCACGCCTGGAGAGAGCCAGGATTCTGCTAACACTTCGTTGGTTGGAGACCACACTGGTCCCCAGCCTGAGGCACCCAGCCAGAGAGCTCACCAGGGCACCAAGAATTGTCAGTAGGCAGGACAGATGTGTCTCACCCATGCATGTCTGAATGGTCCTCAAACGTATGCAGACACTGCTGTAATCAATGGAGTACAAACTCCAAGATACCATTGGAGTCATTTTCTCTCAGAGAGAGCAAAAAGGAGAAGCAGAAATTTTCTGTAGCACCAAATAGGGGTCCTCACACTTGCAGTCAAAAAAGTTAGGAATTCTGGTCCCCAAACCAGTACAGAGGCAGTCACGTGTGATGCAGGAGTTGGAGACTGCGGGGGCCAGGGAGGAAGGCTGTTCCTAAACTGACCCAGCCCACCTCTCACAAGCTCCCTTCTTCCCTTACTGGGCTGGCAGAAGGTGGGGGGAGCCCCCACCTCATGACTAAGAGCTTTTGGGGTCCCTCTGTGGGAGTTTTACTCTGTGTCCTTGGCAAACTTCAGAGTGAAGTGTTACTACCCAGGCCCACTTTATGGGTGAGGAGACTGAGGCACAGAATGGTTAAATAACTTGCCCCAGGCATCAGAGCCAGGATTCAAATCCAGGAAGTCTAGTTCTAGGAGGCTGGCTCCCATCGTGGGGGTCTTGAGAGAAGAATTTGGGGACACATGGTCTGTAGTAGCAAGGGCCAGAGATGTAAAATGAATCCCTGAAATGGTGTAGGTTAAGCAGAGGTTGGCGTCACCTGGCAGGGTCCTTTCCATACACCCACCACTGTGAACTCCACGGGCACATCCAGGAGGCTCAGCACAGCTGGAGGACAAAACTCTGCAGCTGGTCAGAGGCCTGGAGTTCTTCCCTTTCTTTATCCTTCAAGTCAGTAAAGGAAAGTAGTGTGAACTGCTTCTGGTATAAATGTTGGCACAAAGACTCAGAGCTATACACACCTTGGCACCCTGCTGGAGCTGCTGTCCGACTCTGCACAATGAGGCTGCACAAGCTGAACCCCTACAGCACAAGGGCTCCTGTGCACATGAGCTGGACTGGTGCAAAATACTGCAGGAAAGATGCATGCAGATGGACCCTGTGTCTACGGGCAACCTCACTGGGGGTGTGATTAGGCCGTGGGCCCAGAGTGGTATCTGGAAGGTTCAAGCAGCGGCTATGAAGGGACATTGAGGCAGGCCAGACCACTGCAGGACTCAGGGGAGGCTTTTTGGAAAAGGCTAGACAACAGGCTTTGAATAGGGAGAGCATTTAACTGGGCAGAGACTAGAGGAGGAACTTCTAGCACAAAGAGGGAGAGAAGCAAAAGAGTGGAGGGGGTGTGGGGGCCAGAACCCAGCTGGATCTGAGCCAGTAGGAGGGGAGCATGGAAGGCTGATGGTCAGCCCTCCATCAGCCTCACTCAGCCAGGGAAAAGGGACTTTCTCCTAGAATCCTTGAGGTCTTAGCTAAGAAAGGTCGGCCATGGTACTAGATTGTTGGAGGAGACCAGAATTGAGGGTAGAAACTCAAATGTCACTTTTCCAGTTTGCAAAGCAGTTCCCCATGTAAACTACCTCACTTCACCCACCCAGAACTCTGTGAGTTCTGATTCAACATTTTTTACCACCCACCTTCCCTGCCTGTTACATTGTAGAAAAGGACACTGAGGCTCAGAGGTGGGAAGGCGCTTGCCCCAGCTGATGGGAAAGGCAGGTGGAGCCCACACTGGAATCTCAGCTCTCAACTGTCCTTAATTCCATGGTCCCACTGCCTCCTCAAAATCCAGAGTCAAGCAAACTTCTTCTCTTGTTTCCATTAAATAAATGTCTTTGTCATGCTCACACTGTTAATAATAGCAGGAAGTAAATCTGGCCACGTAATGTAAGAAAGGTAACAACAGCCCCATGTCAGGAAATCCTGTTGCTCCAAGTCCCCTGGGAATGTTAACTCTCACACACTGACCCCACCGGCCTCCTGACCTTCTGCACAGTTGGCTTCCTCAGGAGAAACTGGGCCAAGAATGCTGCACCTTTGGCCAAAGTCTGACTTTTGCCCTCTAGTAATGAAGAGTCCCTTCCAAGTAGGGTCCACAGGGGAGGGCCAGTAGGTTCCTCTCACTCTTGGACCTCCCCTAGCTGGTTCACTGTGGGTGATGGGCTGGGGAGGAGGAAGGCTGCCAGGGGCAGCACTGGGAGCTCAGGAACACTTGCTCCTGGGTGAGAGGAACTGGAACCGCTGTCCCGCCCTATCCTGTAAGTGAAACAAAGTGAAGGGATGTTTAAACACATGAACTGGTACATGGTAGGTTCCAGTCAGCCTGTGAGGGGGTCAGGGCTAGAGAAATAGAAACCAAACTCATGCACAAGTCAGCCCCTGAGGATTTGAGAACGGAGATGCCAACCCCTGGGCAACTCCCCTTGTGGAGAGGACCCCAGCTCGCTTGTGCAGGCAGCTGACACCACTGCATTTTTGGTGCATTTGCTGGCTTATTCTTCCAGTCAGTGTCTTTTTTTTTATAACATGCACACCACTCAATCATTTTCACACACAACTACCTCACTTCTTCCACCAAACAGCTCTGCAAGTTAGGTTGTAGCACGATTTACTCAGTTATCCATTCCCTCAACCAATGGCACTAGAGCGACCTCGCCGTGCCAGGCGTGGGTAGGTGCTG
The DNA here is from genome assembly GCA_004024845.1 of Tonatia bakeri. NCBI lineage: Eukaryota > Metazoa > Chordata > Mammalia > Chiroptera > Phyllostomidae > Tonatia > Tonatia bakeri. The sequence goes on from PVIA01008024.1 coordinate 7,853, forward strand.
GGACCGCAGGCGCAGTGCCGCCCTTGAGGGGTTCCCCCTCTGTGTGGGAGACTGACCCTGGTAAATAAGTCATACAATACATTAGCTAATTACTAATTAATTAGCTAATTTATTGATGCCCAATAAATTAGTAAGAGCATCAAGGGAGAAGTGCTGGGTGCTAAACGGTCTCTAGCGGGGAAGCCCAAGGGAGTCTGGGTCCATGAACACCCTCCTGAGGAGGGGGCCTTTGAGCTGGGAACTGGCAGGGGCTTCTTTCCCCAGTCTGCCATGGCCCCACTGGGGGACTCTTCCTGATGAAGAAAACAACATTTTAAATAAGGGCAGGATCTACTGGGGCAGGGATCAAGGTGAGGTGAGGGAGCTGAGTCAGACTAGTACAGATTTAGATACTGCACAAGGGAGTGAATTCCTGAAGGCCAAGATCGGTACAGGCCACCATGTGGGCTGGCTGCCCTGGGCCCTGGGCCCTCCGGGCTCACACTCTCCCCAGGTTCCTGGCCCAGGAGTCTGGAGTCTTAGAGAAGGTGTGCAGCCCAGGATTAAGGGTGCGGTGGCGAGTGGTGGGGAAACCTGTTTCTCCACTAAGAGTCACTGAACCAGAGAGGAAAAACTCCACACACAGCTCAAGTAGAAATGGCAACTTCTCTCCAGGGAATTGGGGTCAGAGGTCACATTAGTTTTCCAGGGCTACTGTAACATAGGATCACAAAATGGAGGGCTTAGAAATTTTTACTTTCTTACAGTTCTGGAGGCCAGAAGTCCAAAGTCAAGGCGTGATTGGGTTGGTTTCTACTGGGGACCCTGAGGGAGAGTCTGGTGCTGCCGAAAATCCCAGCTGACCCTTGGCTCATGGACGCGTCACTCTGATCTCGGCTATCATCATTACATGGTGCTCTCCACTGCATCTGTGTCCAAATTTCCTTTTTCTTCTTCTTTTTTTCAGTCCTCGCCCAAGGATATGTTTGTATTGATTTTAGACAGACAGGGAGGGGGAGAGCGAGAGTGAGGAGAAGCATCAATGTGAGAGTGAGGGAGAAATATCTATCAGTTGCCTCTTGTACATGCCATGACCAGGGATTGAACCTGTATCCTAGGTCCTGACTGGGAATCGAACTTGCAACATTTTAGTGTATGGGACCATGCTCCAATGAACTAAGCCACTGGGTCAGGGCCAAATTTCCATCTTCTTATAAGGATACCAATCATTGGATTAGGGCCCACCCTAATTCAGTAACCTCATCTTAATTAGACTACATCTGTAAAGATTCTATTTCCAAATAGCCACATTTACAGAGGGTTAGGACTTGGCCAGATCCTTGGGGGAAACAATTTTTACCCACAACAGAAGTATGGGGTTATTCTAATGGCGGGCTTGCTACATCATTAGAATTGGAAGGAAGACAAATATTTTAAAATTCACATTTCATGCATCTGCTTTTGAAAGCATTAGCAGGAAGCATAAATGCCTTTGAATAAAAATGAAAAAAGATATCTACTTTCATTTTGTCTTCTGACCCGACGGCGGGGGGACGGAGTGTGCAGGGATGAGGTGCAGGGGCACCGGAGGCAGACTACTGCAGAGACACAGTCACTGGGAGAGGGAGGCATGGCAAAGGCTCTGAGACACAGGGTTGATCCCAGGGCCTCTGGGGGCCTGCTGCTAGAGACTCCCGAGGTCCCATCGTGTTTTTACAAATGACGTGAATGGGAAACTCCCATTTGCTGCTGTGTCCTCTAGGTAAATGGTAGAGTAAGAATGGGATTTGGTCTGAAGGCTGGGGAGTTCCCACTCCTGCTCCAGTCACCATTGCTCAGAATGTGTCAATCCCACTTCGGTACACATCAAGAAAGTATCAACTGGGCAAGCTGGAAAGAATTGAAATGCATTTCAGGTTCAGGGACGGCAAATGGGTTTTCTCTCTCATGCCAGGCCTCTACTGACAGTTGTCTAGAGCACGGTGTAAAGAAGTTTCTAGGCTCAGAGAACCATAATTGATTAGTCATGTCTGCCTCAAAAAAAGAAGTGGCGGTTTACATATTTGCTATGCTAGATCTAGCACACACATTACATTTTGAAGGTGGGAAAAAAGACCAAGCAAGAGAAAATAACATGCCTGAGGTCTCCTTGCAAGTTCATAGTATAATCCAGATTTGCCCCCATTCCCCTGCCCTCCACAAACTGGATTTTCTTTCGTTGTTCTCCCTGTCAGTGAGTGGCAGCAACATCTATCCAGCTGCCTAGAAGGGATCCTCAGAACCTTTCCCTCCCACTCCCTGCATATCCAATTGCCACATCCCATTCACTTGCCCCTTAACTTTCTTTCAGGCCATTCAATTCTCTCCATTTCTCCATCATACTCCTAGTCCAAGGTTCTCAACGGGGGTGCTCCCCAGAGGACACTTGGCAATATCCAGAGACATTTTTGGTTGTTAAACTTACGGGAGGGGAATGTTGCTGGTATCTAGTGGGTAGAAGTCAGGGATGCTGCTAAACATCCTCTGATGCACAGAGCAGCCCTCACAACACTGGGCTTCATCCAGCCCGGAGTGCCAACAGTGCTGAGGTTGAGAAACATATCCCTAGTCCAGGCCACCATCTTCTCTTGCCCACACAAGCTGAAAGGCTTCTTGACCATTCCTGTCTCCATCTTGCCCCTACAGTCCAGTCTCTACCAGAAGCCAGAGTAATCTTAAACTATACATTCTAATTCTGTCCTTCAGTACAGATCCAAGCTCTTCACCGTGGCCCAGCACACTCAGTGCACTCTGGCCCAGCCTACTGCTCCTCCCATCCTCTTGCTCCATCTCTGCACTCCAGTCTCACTGGCCTTCCTTCAGTGCCTGGAAGGAGCCATGCTCCTTCCTCCCTCTGCAGAGGCTGCTCCCTGTATTGGAAACCCCATCCCTCAACCCAGCCTTTTTGCCTTGTTAGCTCCTGCTCATCCTGCTAATCCTACTGCTTCCTCGGCTTCTCCAGAAATGCTTTTCACCTCCTGCTCTCTTCCTGGCATGTACTGCGGGAACTGCGTGTTTCTCGGTGGCTGTCTTCCTCCTCCCCGTGCTTCAGAAGTCCCCCGCAGACAGGAGCAGTATTTGTTCTGATCACTCTCCTGTTTTCAGTGTCTAGTATTGTCCCTGTACCCTAGCAGGATCTCAATAAACATTTGTTAAATGAATGAATAAATGAGTGAAAAAAGAACCTTAGGTCTCTGGACCCCTTGACTCTACTCATCATTTTACAGCCAGGAACTCTTCATGTTCCTCGTCTTTTCTGTTTCTCCGCCTTTCAAGCTTTTCCTTCCATCCTTTCTTTCTCCATAAACTGTCATCTTATGCTCTCAACTAATATATATATATATATATATATATAAAATATATATATATATATATAAAATATATATATATATTTGATTAAATGTTGTTCTTTGTTAAACAAATTCAGTTGATTTTGTTATTTGCATATCCTTCAAATGATGTTGCCAGGAATGAAAAACAGTCAAATTGTAATGAGTGTCTCTGCTGGATGGGTGCCCTGCACTGCCTGAAGGCAAGCACTGGACAAGGTGGCCCTGTGGTGGGAGTCAAAGTCAGTGGCCAGAAATTCTCCAGCCCAAGCCCCAAGGGGGAACACAGTTACTGGCTCCTTGATAATAAAAGCAAATCATTCTCTAGCCCTGCCCAGGGTCTGCAAGTCTCAGTCAAATGTAATCTCCTTAGAGAGGTCCTCCCAGAGCACCCTCCAAAAGTAGCCCAAAGACCAAATGCCCAACTTGGAAGACAGAGTACAGAACTGGGAAAGGGCCTAATCCTTGACAACACTGTAGAATCACTGCCTCGATTTTTCTTGCCATATGAGGGGGAACCCCCCACAAAAAAATCTTCTGTAGGGCAGATGCCTTGTAGTACATGATACCCCTGCTAGATGAGTGTTCTAGGAACCCATCTGTTTCAGGGTACCAGCCAGTATTGTTGTGAGAAGCTGAGATCAGCTTCAGTGAAATTTTTTTAATTCTTTCAACCATTTGACCATTTCATGATGGGTGATCTATGAGTGTACCTGCCCACACTATGCTGAGTGTTAAGCAGATTTTGACAAAAAATAGCACGACCCCCATGCCCCACCCTCCCTATTCACTCAGTCCTGTTTCCCAGATGAAGAAATACCTCAAAGGGAACTATTTTGCAGATGTGGAAGAGGTGAAACAAAAAACGGCAGAAGCACTGAAGACACGAAAATCAATGAGTTCAAAGACTGTTTGAGCAGTGGAAAGAATGTCTTGATAGGTGTGTTGCACCAGATGGGGCGCACTTTGAAGGTGATAGAAGTTTAAACATGTAAGAATAAATGCACAATTTCTTATAAATAAATTCCAGGTTTTTTTGGGTCCCCCTTCGTATGATATAATTAAATGCCTCTATCCATTGAGCCACTCTCAGTCACATTATCTTACTTGCGAATAAAAGTGCGCCGGCTGACGCACTTTTCACCATGTGTATTAGTCAGCTCAGCCTGCTGTAACAAAGCAGCATAGACTGGGTGGCTTCAATAGCAGAAATTTATTGCCACCCAGTTCTGAAGGCTGAAAGTCCTAGATGAAGGAATCAGCCAAGCTGGCTCCTTCTGAAAGCCATGTGAGGGAAGGATCCATTCCAGCCCTCTCTTCTTGGCTTGCACATGTCTGTGTTCTCCCCGTGTGATCACACCTTCTTATCTCTGCACTTGTCTGTGTCCTGATTTTCTCTTCTTTAAGGTTATTGGTTGTAGTGGGTTAGGGCCTAGTTTAATGACCTCACTTTAATTTGATTACCTTTTGGAAGACCCTATCTCCAAATAGTTACATTCTGTGGTAGTGGGGGTTAGGATTCCAATATATGAATTTTTCAGGTAAAACAATTCATCTTATAACACCACAGACCCAGAATTATTTTTTTATTTCCCAAGGCTGGTTCCTGGGGTTGGAATCCTCCCTCCTCTGAGACACACACACACATAGTAGAAATTATAGGTGAGAGCCCCATATGACTCAGCCAACAGCCCAGGGTGGGAGAAGACAGGAATGAATGCTCCACTCCAGGACTTAGATCTCAACAACCAGGGAGAAAGTTAACCAGCAATGATAAAAGCCGTGGCAATAACCGTAGTGACCACTCACCATCTGCATATAGCAGGCACTGTGCTAAGGACCTTGTAAACGCTGCTCCAACAACCCTGTGAGAGCCTGTTGATCATCCCTGATTGGAGACTGCAGTCAGAACTGTGAATCTCGTGCCCATAGTCACACAGCTAGCCGGTGTGGCAGCCATGGAGGTGCCTCCCCGATCTCCTTTCAACAGAGAACCTGTCATTCAGCTGTGGGAGCACAGGAGCCCCCAGCCTCAGTGCAGCACCCTCAGGATCCACCTCCACTTCTGGGTCAAGTCTATGAATTTCTGGGGCCGCTCCGAGCCAGAGACTGAGGCCTGGCTAGTCCTCTCTGCTCCAGAACTATCTGTAGAGTTGGCTGAGACTTTGTCATGTTTGCATGTTGGCCTGAGGCTCTCCTGCTCACTCCTGCTCCCTCCATGTTTTCATAGGTGTTGCTCCCAGTAAATCTCTCCCACCCCCAACTCCCAGTGTCTGCTGCCCAAGGGACCCAAACTGGCACTCTGGGGAGGGCACACCAGGATTAGAACCATGACCAACCCCAAAGGACCTGTCGCAGCTTCTCCAACCTCTGCTCAGTCCTAAAGGCAAAGGCCAGAGGATTTCAGGACAAGAGATGGAGCCCTGAAGTACATAGCTGGTGGTCATTTCCACCTAGACTAATGGGGAGTGTGCTGCCAAGGTGCCCAGGGCTTAGGGCATAGGGAGTGGTGAAGACGCTGCCCATGATCACCAGCGGCTTGGTGACAGAGTTGAGGCCAGAGCCCCAGGGTCTTGAGCCCTGTCCAAGCTCTGTACACAGGCAGGAACCTCCTGCCCAGACAACTGACCCAAAGCTGCAGCCCTCAGATAGGTCTGAAGAGAGAGGAGGCTGTCTTCCAGCAGCAGAACAGAGAGCCAAGAAGAGGTGGGGAAATGAGAGGATCTTAGGCCCCTCCCCACACACTGCATTGACTTCATTAAGTGAGGCACCACTGCTCATCTAAAGTGGGCAAAAAGCCCACTTCTTGCAGGGCAATTGGGGGTGTCCTAAGAGGTGGTGTACCAAACCCCCCGCCCTAGAGCCTGAGACCCATGCCCTGATCCTTTCTGATCTGAGTGCATGCCTCGCCTCACTGTGATTTATGACTGAGATGACCTAAGACCTTCCCAAAGGGGCTCTGGAAGCCAGCTTATAACCCACACTATTTCCAGGGCCAATTCGTTTCATGGCCAACAGGAGAAAAGGGTTTAGTGGCTTGACAAGTCTCTTTGGTTCAACAGACACAAGCACAGCTGTTTATTTTTCAAGGGGTTCCCAGGCAGTCTGTCCCATCCCTCCTCCCTCCTTCCCTCCCTGAAGAGGCTTGGGTCTGGATGAAAGCGGTGTGACCGGGTACGGTCGGGTTTTTCCAAGACTGGTGGAGAATAGGGGGAGTCGAGGGGAGTCTCACATTTTGGCTGCCACGTGGGACTATTCTCTTGCCAAGGGCTAGATTGGAGTCTTCTGAGCAGAAGAATAGCTTATGTGGTGGACGAATGGAGATCCGAGGTTGTCTTCCCATTCTCATCTTGGGTAGTCTCAGCCAAATACTCGCAAAGCCCTAATGTCCACCTGCCTGCATAAGTTTTTGGGCAAGGTTTCTTTTTTCTTTTTAAAGATTTTATTTATTTATTTTTAGGGAGAGGGGAAGGGAGGGAGAAAGAGAGAGGGAGGAACATCGATTGGTTGCCTCTTGTATACACCCCTACTGGGAACCAAACCCAAACAAAACCCAGGCATGTGCCCTGATGGAGAATGGAACTAGTGACCTTTCACTTTGCAGGACGATACCCAACTGAGCCACACTGGTCAGGGTTTGGCAAGGTTTCTGAGTTGAGCTTTTGCACTCAAGGCCAAGACTTCAGTGATCTCCAGAGCAAAGTCTATACTCCAGATATTCACAGCCAGTAATAGTAACCCACTGGCCCTGGGCAAGAGCTATCAAAATGCGCAGTGTGTGTGTGTGCATGTGTGTGCGTGTGTGTGTGTGTTTGCAATCATTGTAGAAAGACAACATGGAGAACACAAAGCAAAGACTTGAGAACAAGTCAGATCTCATTCTGCTACTTCAAATTATTACTGCCCGAGCCTTGGACTCCTCATCTGTAAGTGGGGTAATAATGCATCCTCAGGTTGTTGTAATTAGATGAGGTAGATAGTGTAGCAAGCGCTTAGTCTTGTGTCTGATCAGGACTTAATAGATTTATTAATATTCATGAAAAACAAGGAAACACAGGACACAGAGCAGCCCTAGAGGTAGGAGCTGCCTGTCCCACTTGGCAATCTTCATTTCTGAACACTGGTCTCACAGCTGTAGATCTTCACCTGGCATTGTTGAAAATTGGTATAAACAGGATACTTTCGCACATATACCCATGTGTGTTCACAGGCATTAACCCATGTATTCAGGCACATGCCTGCATACACCCTGGAAATCATACTCATATTACAGAAGTATCTTTGCAGACGTGTACTCTTGCAAATTCGGACACATGCATGCGTGGACATATTCCATGCATGTTACGCACACAGAGTCCTACAGACACACAGCATATGCACACATGCACACATCCCTGCACGTATCACATGGGATCCCATGCCTCTGGCACATATGCAGATACAGAGGAGTAGACTGACAACCCCAGAGCCAGACCAGAGAGCTCGGTGAACTCAGATTAGGGTACGAAGAAAGGAGGGAAGAGCAGACTTTTCGGCTGCTGAAGGATGTCTGGAAGTAAAATTATCCCAGCTCGGGCCTGCCAGGAGAGGTGCAGGGCAGCATGGTGGCCCCGGCGCTCTGACCCTCCCCCTCAATACACACACACAGCTCTCCTGCCTCTGAATCAAGGCCTTCTCCTGCACTTGCCTGTACAGCCCAGAAGCCACATGAAGGAGCCACAGTGAAAAGGCAGGACACTGCCTGCTCACCCTGAGTCAGGGTGAGGGCAAGATGGCTGGAGAGTCGGGGGTGGAGGGATCCCTGCATTCCTCTCCCTGCTGTAACCAAATTAGCTCGAGAGCCCTCTAAGGACCTCAGGGTGTGGTTGCAGACACCTGCTTAGCATCATGCCTGGCAAACTTCTGTGGTCCTGCTACTATAGGGAGGGGACAGGAAGAAGAAGGAGAGGCCAGCACTCGGCCACCAGCCTGTCTTTCGTGTTAAGAAGTGTTCAGACCTTCAAGCAGGAGCCTGGTTTCCATGGGGCCCACCTAGGACAACCTGCTTAGAGTAAAGGGGAATCAGTATTCACATCACCATGATTAATAAAATTGCATGTCATAAAATATATTGCAATCATTGAATTGTACATTTCAAACGGGTGAATGCTATTGTATGTGTATTATACCTCAGTAAAGCTGTCTTTACACCTCTCCTCTCACTCCTACTCTTAACACTCTGGTGTGGGCGCTCTGCAAGTTTTTAAGTGGATATCTCATTAAATCCTTCCCAAAACCCACTCTACATGTGAGAGAAGGTGTAAGCCTGCTTCAAGGTCACCCAGGTTCTCAGTGGTAGAATTGGCTCTAGACCCTACTTAGCAGGATTGCTGTCTGGGTTATTTCTTCTTCCATTTATTGTCAGGATTCAGTCACTGGTTCTACATGCCCAGTACCAAACTGGGCCAGAGATTCCTAAACTCCGGTAGCCGTAAGAAACATCGCCAGGAATGCTTATTAAACAGCTGGTCTTGGGACTGCTCCTGAGGTTCTGCCTCAGTGGGCCACTGGCACCTGCTCTTGGACCCTGGGCCAGCAGGGAAACCCTGGGGCCAGGTCCGGGGCTGGGGGTGGGAGGGAGCAGCTCCTGGGCCTTGGGCAGGTGGAGACTCTGTCACAATGCATTTGCACTAGGGTATTAATAGAAACATAAAACTCAAGATCAGCCATTTCTTTCCCTCAGGACAAGCCCAGACGACATGGACCGCTCTTCTGCCACGCTGACCTCTGCCGCAAATTAAACAAGAGGCAGGCAGGTCACATGGACACCTCATTAATTTCCACTCACCGTTGTGGATGGGAGGGGGATGACGACAGAGGGCTGAACTCTCACAGAGCCTCAGCTCTATCAAGGTTAACTGGTGAGGAGGCTGAGGACATTGGGGAGGGCAGGGGTCCAGAGGGGCGGAGCCTCAGCAAAGGGATAAATTAGCGCATCCATTGTTCTCCAGTCAATAGGTTCTTCCAGGAGAGCCCCAGGGGCTAGGGAACTTTGTTTGCCCAAAGCATTTAAACAACCCCCTGCAATACTGTTTACACTCTCCGTTTGCTCAGCAAACCTGACCCTCAGAAATAGCTTTGGGGTGAACTCGGGGCCCAGTGGAGTGGAGATTGCCACACCACCTGTCTGAGAGAACAGATCCACCCACAGGGCTGCTCTGGGCCCATACAAGCTGGGGCAGGGGCTCCCAATGTACACAATGTTCAGTTGGATACACACGAACACACAAAAATAACACTCCACCTGACCTTATCTTGCTGGACTAGTGAGAGTTAAACTTCCTAGTTCAAGTTCATCTCATTTCTTTTAGCTATACACATACCTCACTTTTCAAAGGTCGGAGCCACTGGAGGGCTATCTCATGCTCTCAAGAGGACACGGGTGCTCCCTCTCCTGCCTTGCTTGGCTGCATGGTACTTGTGGCTGTGTCTTAGGAGCCTGCTGGTCCCTAGGGTGCAGGTGATGGGCCATCCTGCTGGCAAAAGCACTTCAGTCAGTCCTATGGCGGAGGACTCGTGGCCTATTCTCTATACCTAATCCATACGGAGGAAGGGGGAGGGATTGCTCTAGGCCCTGATGCTCATTCCCCATTCTGGTCCTGGTTACGACCTACTCCCCCCACCCCACTGCCCCCACCTCACCCCACACAGCCCCTCATGGTGGTAATTCTTCAGTTTTGGCTACAAAGCTGACCCCTTGGCAAGTTCACAAGTCACTCTCAGCTCCCTTCTGATTCCTTTCCACACACATCTGGGAGTCCAGAAGCCTAGGGCTGCTAGTCCAGTCCCCTCTCATGTTTCCTGAACCTTCGTCATTCCTGCCATTGCTACCTGTTCATGCTGTGGAGGTTGGGTCTTGGGTTCTAGCAGCACAGGGGAAAGAGGATGGGGTGGTGGGGAGCATTAGCATGGAGTTTCTTTATCCTCCCTCGCCTGGGGCCAGCCTGGGCTGCCAATCAATCGCACTGAGTTCTATGGAACCAAACAACATTCTCAGCTCCACCTACCCCTTCCTGACATCCCTCTCATCTGGCTCTAGCTCATCTTCTCGTCGCATCCTATGCCCTCTCTACCCCACACTAGCTTAAAGTAAATCTCACAGCTTGAACCTCAAGGCATGGCACTTGATATAAAGAAGACAATGTGCAGAATTTAGAAAATCTTTTCTCTTGCAGCGGAGCCTGGCTTTCAAAACTCTCATGCTGTGTGCTTGGAGATCCTAGTCTGGCCTGGAACTCACTTTCTTTTTGTGTCTTGTTACAACACTCATCCTCCACGAGGCACTGGGTGCCTCTGGCAGACTAGCAGGAAGGTCACATATGAGGAAAAGAAGAAAAATGTGTATATTACAACTTTTTATGAATGCATTATTCCATAAAAGACACAAATCTGCCTCAGGGGAGGTCCTGGTATGACAGGGATGAGTGGAGGTGGCCCCAGCTGAGCCCAAGCACCTCCTGGCACCTGGAGTGGAGGACAAAGGAACACTGCCACTTCTTAGTGAGTAGCCGACACCTGGGACATGGGAGCAAGAAGGCCTGTGTCACAAAGATGTGAGGACTTGAAGATTACACGCCCCCACCCGCTACCATGAGGCACATGGCAAGATGCCCTTCACTTTTCCCCCTCCCTTCTCAGCAGGTCCTAAAGCCCATCTGGGTACTAAGAGCAGGCATGTCCCTGCTCTCCCCTTCATAGCAACTATGCTGGGTGTGACAATGCAGAGGGAGAGGGACACTGTCTGCAGGTATGCAAAACCCCCAAGTGGGGGTTTTGGGGAGCAGGCTGAAGAACCCTTGGTCTATGGCTGCAGTCAGACAACTGAGCTCACTTGCCACCCAGACCGCTGCTGCCTCAATGTCCCCGCTGTGCAGGGACATCGTTCTGGAGACCAAGAGTGCAGGAACAACTGCTCTGAGGTGCACTACAGTCAGGAAATCGAAACCAATCTTTTTCTTGCTGCTTGCGAGGGTGGCTCGCGTGAAGGTCAAGATAAAACCCATGGGGGGTGGGGGAAGAAGCATGGAGTGTTTTGTTTGGCGCAGCCGGCTGGCCGTTGCCTCGGTAGCTGAGAACATCGGCTCTGGTCACGCTTGCCTCCGCTCCAATCCTATTACTCCATGCGGTTGGGCTCCGAAAATAGCCCCTGTCAGCCCAATCATCACAGTTCAGCATTTCCACCACCAGCCACTTATTGTTCCTGGGACACAGGCATCCTTAACCCCTCCTCCGCCAGCCGGCCAGGACACCTGCTCTGAGCCCACCTTTGGAGACATGGTTTTCTCTTTATCCCTCTTCACCTCAGGGAGATCCAGAGGTGCTGCGGTGGACTCCGTGCCAAACACTGCATTCAACATTTCGTTTTTATTTGCGCCGTAAACTGCCCTGCGAGATGGGTGCTTCCTTCTGCACTTGATGGAGATAGAAAGCAAGGCTCAAGAAGGTAAAGGGACTTGCTCAAGGTCATCCAGCCGGTGTATGGCTGAGCCCAGGGCTGGGTAATTCCAAACTGGGCTTTGTCACTGTGCCAACAAATACTGCTCTCTAGATCCAGCCAGAGTCCTTCCCAGAGGCCCCTTGGGTTAACACACCCTGAAATACAGTGCAGATTGCAGGGCCACACCCCAGACAGCCTGACTTAGGTTAAAAACCTGTATTGTTAACCAGTACCACAGGCAGAGACATCTGATGGTAAAGTGCATTAGGTGATCACAACTGTCCTGAGATTCTGCAGGTCCCACAGGAAAGGGAAGAAAACTGGCCTTTTCGGTGCCCCCATGGTATCCCGAGCATTAACACACACATCCATGTATTTCTTTTCACCACATATAAAAATTTTAGATGAGAACATGGAGATTCCTTCTGCTGCACCAGATTGTCTTGCAAAAGAAAACAGCCAACAGTTTTACAGCAGAGACTAGCCTGGAAAATGAATGGATGTGTCACACAGGCCTGAGTGTGGAGTAGGCTCCCAAGAGCCTCAGTGAGGACAGAGGCTTTAAGCACAGGCTTTGGGACCAGGCAGATGCAAAGTTGTTGGGGGCTTGAATGAGATGGTGTGGGTCTCCAGTTAGCATAGCACCTGTGGCTAATGACAAGATGAGGCAATACATGCAAGACTTTCTTAGGAACCTCCTATTTATTAACAGACTTGTGAGGTAGATTTTGCTATTATCCCCCATTTTACAGGTGAGAAATCGGAGGCACTGAGAAGTAACTCAGTACTGGAAGTGGGATGGGAAACCAGGCATCTGGCTTCAGAGCTCCCGTCAAGTCACCATGAGATGTGTTCTCCTAAGGGAGGGGTCCTGGGATGATTGCTGGGGAGCCCTGGCCTGTCACTCATAGAGCCTAGTTTCTTTGTACGTTTGCATCTGCTGGGACTGGACCAGGAGCTTCCAGGAGCCAATGGGACACTTGGCTGTCAGGAGTCCATTCAGCTCTCTTGCTGGGGTTTGTAATTTCTCTATACCCTGTCCTTTTAAGCCTAGAGGTGGGAACAGATCCTTCATAGTGACCTATACTTTGGCTTTCTCTTTGTTCCTTTATTAAACTCTCAAGTCTTTCTACTTTGAGTGTGTAACCTTACCCTGATGTTACCCTGACTGGTACAGTAGCCCAAAATGGTCAAAATAAAAAACAAACAAAAAAACTCAACCTTGTTTTGGTGGGCAAGAGCCTGAGGCCCTGAGATGGTCATCTACTTGCTGAAGGCTATCTGTGACTTAGTGGCCCCCTTGGGCCTGTACCTCCTGCCTCCTGTGTTGCTCTTACTTCACTCCCCACATCCTCAGATCCTGGGGCTTTACTGGGGAAAAGAGGAAATTCAGTCAGCCCTCTGGAAGGAGACCCCAGACCTACGGCCAGTGGGCTCTGGGCCCAGCAGACCTGGGGGCAAAGGGAATATCTCCTCACTACAGTCCACCTGTCTTCACCCTGTGAGGACTGCTGTCCTCACCAAACTTTAGAGGATTCTGCAGGAAATCACTGCTTTGTCTCTGAGCTTTGTGCTCACTCCACGCCATCTTCGGGGTGTGTCCCTACTTTCCCTTCTGCTGATGATCAGTGGGCTGGCATAGGGCCCAGAATGTCTTTTAGGCCTTTTCTCTCTTGCAGATTTGTGAATAAAGTAAAGCTCCCCATTCTGAATATAGTGCCCAACATCCCTCTCAGCTACTACTGATACTGTCTATCAAATGGCTGAGCCTAAGGCTGCAGTCACACTTAACATTCAAGTGGGGTATATTGAATAAAATGGCACTGCTATATAAACAAAGTTATCAGAGCTCTGAGAAAATACCTTGATACAAGAAAGACTGTGTTAGTCACATGCTCCATCGAAACTTGCCCAAGTTTAAGAGGGCATTTATGAGCTCACTTAACTGAGAAGCCCAGTACTGTATGCTCTTAGATATACGCTGTCCTGAGAATCCGTCTCTTCATTTCTCGGTTCTGTTTTCCTCCATATTTCCTTCTGTTACCAGCAGGCTTTCCCAAGGGGTGAGTAACATGACCACCCCCAGCTCAAAGCTGACTTCCCACCCGCTGAGAAACCCCTGGGGAAAGAGAGACGTCCTTATGCTTTAGTTCCTGCAGCCACTGCATTTCATTGGTTGGCCTCTGCTCCCCCTGCCATGTGCTTCATGGCCAAGGGAATGATTTGACCTTCAGCATGTCTCCTTTTCAATGAAATCAACTCCCCTAAATAGGAAGCACTAAGATAGGGGGTGGTATGGGCCCCAAAAGAGGATCAGCGTGGTGGTGTCTGTCCCAGAGAGAGAAGAGAGCAGGAGGTCCTTGGTGCCTGAGGGAAGGGAGAAGGGGGCTTTAGAAAACGAGGAAGAGAAACAGTGGCAAAATGCCTCACCATCCTCCCTCTGCCCGACCCACTCCTGGTTTCACTTCAGGACTAGGCCTATGTCCTCTCTCCCTCACGGGTTTCCCCTGACTGTCCTTCTCGTAGCCTCTTGTGCGCCTCTGTCTCGGCATCCTGCACAGCAAGCGATCAGCTGTCCTGGGTCAGCTCCCTTCCATTAGGTAGACAGGTCCTCCAGGCCAAGGAATGCGTATAAATTAGAGTAAATAGCTCACACCTCCCTCCCAATCTTAGAAAAGTTTCTTTTTTTCACACATAACTCCACATGATTTTCCTGGTGGGTGGATGGCTTTCCACTTGGCCATTCAGGACCTTGGGGGCGTGGAGCAGCACACTCCATTCGAACTTTCTGAGATTTCTGTGCACAGGTGGCTGTTGACACTTGAAATGTGGTTAGTTCTGCTAAGGAACTGAATTTTTCATTTACTCAATTTCAATCAACTCTAATGTAAATAGCCACATGTTATCTAGAGGCTGCCATGTTGTCTGTGGTGGCCTAGGAACTCTGCACTGGATCTTCTGATTCCAGCTGAAGATGGAAAAGACACTGAGAGCATTTTCAGACAAGACTGGAAAGTGGCATTTGTCTCTTGCTGACATTCTATTGGCCAAAACTCATCATTTGAACTCACTTAACCACAGTGGACGCTGAGAGCTGTAACCTCGCAGGAGACCCTGGAAATGGAAAAGTGAGTGCTGGTGAGATTGTAGCCATTTTTGCCACCCACTGTTCTGATTCACCTTTATGCTTCCCAGAACTAGCAGTGGCTGGCAGAAGGTTGGCAGGAAAAGATTTTTTGAGTGAATTGATGTGAGCTTGAGTAAGAGGATGGGTATGCATATCTACGTGGATAAAGCAGTGGATAAAGCATGTGGGGAGTAGGAGTGGTAGGGTACATTCTAGGCAGATTTCTTTCTTCCCCAGGCCACGCTGTGGTGCCTGTGGCTGCTGGGAGCTCCAGGCCACCTCACTGACCCCAGATTCTCCTTCCATGACCCAAAATACAGGGCAAAATGCAAAACCTCAAACACAGGAAAATAGCATTCATTTAAATAGCAAATATTGACACTGCAAGGAGATAAGCAGAATACAAAGTGCAGAAGCACTGAGGCAAAGAGGCAACTCCAGGCCAGGACAAGCGTAGGAGGCAGGCCTAAGAGCTGGGACCCTGGGGTCAGGGACAGAGTACAGGGATGAGGCCTTTATTTGAACCTGCATACAAACCAGTCACCAGCAAGGGATTTGTGGGCTGCACTCGAGGAAACAGGGACTCTGTCAGGGGCAGGGAAGCGGTGTGGGGGAAGCCCTGGCTGGGGTTGGGGATTCTGAATTCCCATCCTGTATCTTCTCTAACTTATTGTAAAACTCTAATAAGCTCCCTCCCCTACCCCAGGTTTCTGCAGTAGCCTGAACAAGGAGAAGTCAGCACATAGGATTTCTAAGGCCCCTTCAGCCCAATAGACTTGAGATCGACTCATCTCTGCCCCCAACAAGAAGCTGCACAGACTTTAATAGGACCTTTGACCTCAGTTTACCCAACTATAAAGTGGGAGAGATGCTGCTCACCTGGGATTGTGTGAGAAAGCAATAAAGCACTCTGGATTTATAGATGGCCTATATCCTAGGCAAATCAGGACCAGCTCACTTACCACGCCCCCACCCCCCTGCCAATCTTGAGGACCTGAGTCTGTGGAGGTGATGCGGTCACATGAAGTCTGTGTCCCTTCAGGAGACTGGGAGCTCCTTGAGGAAAGAGGCCATGACCAGTAGGTGAGCCAGATCTGGGAGGTAGTGGGAGGACACTGACTTGCAGTGTTTGCCAATATCTATGGTGAGGCTACCCTTACCATAGCCAATTTCAAGCCACCATAATGTCACTGAACACAGAGCCAGGAAGAGATACACATAGGAGCAACAGGCTGGGAGGTGTCCTGGGGTTGTTCCCATAGGCAGCCCTGAGTGGGGTCACCCTTCTGCTCAGGTCAGGCCTTGTGAGAGTGTACTGGAGCCCCCAGAACAAGCCAAAACACCCCCTGGGCCTGCCTGACAGCCAACCTCAGCTGACCCGGACTCTCTGCACTTCCGCTGAGATGGGACGGCCCTGCTGGCTTGAGGGAGGCCTTTGATGGGGAGCTGGGGCAGAGCTTCGCATGGAATCAACTGTGAGTGGGCTGGCCTGGAGGGTCCAATGCATCTTCACTGGCAAGCTGGTGTGTCGGGTGGCATGTTCAGAGTCTTTCCAGGGGGACTGCTCCTTGGACTTCTTCTGAGGTACCTGTCTTCCCCAGAGGGATCAGCCCAAGAGAGCAGGGTACACTGTGTGACCTTTGCTGACACAGGCTCAGAACTCAGGTGCTATTACTTCTGGTTCTAGATTCAAGGGGAGGAAAGTTCAACTTTATCTTTTTGGAGACAGGGGGAGTGCAAGACTCAGAGTAGAAGACCATGTGGGGTGGGATATAGCCAGATCCCACATCCAAGCTTTCCCCCAGTTTACTGCCTTTGGGGCAGCCAAGAGAAGAATAGGCTTAACAGGGCTGATTCAGAAAGTATCATGAAGAAAATACTGGGTAATGACTTTCTAATAATATGACAGTTAAGTGTATTTGAGCAATTACTGTACACCAGGCAAGACTTATCCTAGGAGTACATGTGAATAATCTCATTTCTTTCAATAACCCTATGGGGTAGAGACTGTTATCCTCCCCATTTTATAGATGGGGAAACTGAGGCAACACAGCAGGTAGACATTAGTCTAGGTAACTTCCCTGGAAGAAGCATAGGCAGGATTCGGACCTTGGCATGGGCCCCAGAGTCTAGCTGAGCCCATAACCATTAGCTCTTGGGTTTCTTCTTGGTAAATCCACAGAAGGAGCAGCCAGCTGGCCTCCAGGGTCACCAGGCTGATGGCAGGACTGCCACTTACTAGCTGTAACACTATGTCTCTGGGTTCCTCTGAGCCTCAGCTCCTTACCATAAGGTGCAATAATAGTGCCCACACCCTCGCTTGCTAGGGGATGATATGTAATCATTTATGCCAGGGGCCAGGAGAGGGGTTGGTATTGAGAAAACATTAAGTTTCTTTCCTTGTCCCCCTCAGGAAGGAAACTTGAAGACAATACACATAACAAAATATCATTGTTCTCCAAAAGGGTGGAGACACTGGGATTCCAGTGAGGCTCTGACTAAAGCCGATAGTGGACCTGCTGGGAAAGGTAAAGGGGTAATAATTGTAGCTAATACTTACCAAATACCTACGAGTGCCTATTCTGTACTAAGTTTCCTACAAGGTGCTTTATATTCTGAGCCTCCCAGGGCATATTTTGCCAATGCAAAGCTTCAGTGTGCAATAAAAAGTGAGAGAGAGTGGGATTGGATCTAAGTCCAAAGGCAGTAACTACAGAAGAAAAATTAGAACCCAGCACCCCCTCATTTCCTGTGTCCCCTGCATCTTGTCATGGCTCCCAAAAAGTGCTGTTGAAACACAGAAGCTGAATTTGCCAAAGAAAAGTAGTCTGGGCTCCGGGAAGATAGCTCACTTGTTTGTCCCGATATGCCAAGGTTGCAGGTTCACTTCCCAATCAAAGCACAAGAATCAACCAGTGAGTTAATGAATAAGTGGAAGAACAAATTGTTGTTTTTCTCTCTTGCTAAAATAAATTTTAAGAAATTTAAGTAGTTTGAAAGTCACCTCTGATAAGGGAAATGATAGCCTGCTGTCAATGAAACTAATGGGTTCTTGCCCTGTGGCCAGTTGGTACCAGATCCTACAAGCCGCTGTCTGCTCAGGGTCCCTGTGACCTCTCAGATCTCACCTCCTTTCACACTACCCTGTCTGTCCCCTTGCCGCTCCTGCCGGCCATGTTCGCGCCTCAGGGCTTTTGCACTTGCTATTCCTGCTGCTTGCAACATGAAGAACTGGATGTGGCTTGCCCTTCACCTCATTGAAGTCTCTGCACAAAAGACACCTCTTCAAGGAGACCTTTCCTGTCCACTCTGTCTATCATTATACCCACCCCACTCTCTGTTTCCTTAACCTGCCTTTGTTGTTGGGGGGGCAGTTAATTTGTTGTGTGTTTGTTTGTTTGTTTGTTTTTTGGCCAGGTAGCACTCAGCATTACCTGACGTTATATTGTATCTCTCTCTCTCTCTCTCTCTCTCTCTCTCTCTCTATATATATATATATATATATATATATAAGCAGATGGGACTACATTGAACTAAAAAGATCTTGCACAGCAGAGAAAACCATCAACAAATCAAAGAGATGTATTCACTAATGGTACATCTGAAAAAGGGTTAATAGTTAATATCCGAAATTTATTAAAAATACTCATACTATTCAACACCAAAACAAACGCACGAACAAACAATGCAATTTTGAAAAACGGGCAAAGGACCTGCATAGACACTTCTCCATAGAGGACGTGCAGAGGACAATATATATAATGTATTGATTTGATTTGGGGTATACGGCCTAATGGTTAGATAAATATATACTTTATATAGTGTTCCCCTCAGTATTTCCAGTACCACAGCTAGCACCACACATAGTTATCACAACATCATTACCATATTTTCTGTGCTTTACTTACTTCCCCATGACTCTGTTGTAGCTACCAATCTGTGCTTCTTAGTCCCTCCACTTCTTTCAGCCAGTGCCCCAACCCTCCTTCCTTCTGGCAACCACCAGTTCTCTCTCTGTATCTCCAAGTCTGTTCCAGTTTTGTTTGTTCGTTTATTCTGCTCTTTAGGTTCCAAACATAGGTGAAATCATATAGTATTTGTCTTTCTCTAACTGACTTATTTCTTTGAGCATAATAACCTGTAGGTCCATCCATGCTGCTGCAAATGGTAAGATTTCCTTCTTTTTTATGGCTGAGTAATATGCACTGCATAAATGCCCCACAGCTTTCTTATCCACTTGTCTATTGATGGATGTTTGGGTTGCTTCCATAGCATGGTGACTGTCAATAACACTGCAGTGAACATAGGGGTGCTTATGTTCTTTCAAATTAGTTTCAAGTTTCTTCAGATAAATCCCCAGAACTAGAATCACTGGATTGTAAGGCAGATCCATTTTTAATCTTTTCAGGTAACTCCATACTGCTTTCCACAGTGGCTGCACCAGTCTGCATTCCCACCAACAGTGCACAAGGGTTCCCTTTTCTCCACATCCTAGCCAGCACTTGTCATGTAATGGGAATTCTGACAAGAGTGAGGTGACATTTCACTGTGGTGTTAATCTGCCTCTCTCTGATGATTAGTGATGTTGAGCCTCTTTTCATATGTCTGTTGGCCGTCTGCATGTCCTCTATGGAGAAGTGTCTATGCAGGTCCTTTGCCCGTTTTTCAAAATTGCATTGTTTGTTTGTGTGTTTGTTTTGGTGTTGAATAGTATGAGTTTCTTTAATAAATATCAGATATTAACTATTAACCCTTGTTCAGATGTACCATTAGTGAATATGTCTCTTTGATTTGTTGATGGTTTTCTCTGCTGTGCAAGATCTTTTTAGTTCAATGTAGTCCCTGCTTATTTTTTATTTTGTTTCCCTTACCTGAGAAGGTATATCAGAAAAAAATATTGCTTCTAGAAATGTCTGAGATTTTAGTGCCTATATTTTCTTACAGGACTTTTATGTTTTCAAGTCTTACATTTAAGTCTTTAATCCATTTAGAGTTTATTCTTGGTGTAAGAAGGTGGTCTAGTTTTTTTTTTTTTTGCACAAATCTGTCCAATTTTCCCAGCTTCATTTTTGAATAGACTGTCTTTACTGCATTGTATGCTCTTGCCTCCTTTGTCAAATACTAATTCACCATATATGTGTGAATTTATTTCTGGGCTCTCTATTCTGTTCCATTGATCCATATGTCTGTTTTTATGCTAGTACCATGCTGTTTTGATTACTACAGCTTTGCAGGATGGTTTGATATCAGGTAGTGTGATACTCCCAACTTTGTTCTTCTTTCTCAATATTGCTGAGGCTACTCAGGATATTTTGTGGTTCCATGTAAATTTTTGGATTATTTGTTCTAGTTCCACAAAATACAATATTGGTATTTTGACAGGGATTGCATTTAATCTATAGATTGCTTTGGGCATTATGTATATTTAAATGATGTTAATTCTTCCTATCCATTAACACAGTATATGTTTCCACTTATTTGTATTTTCTTTGATTTTTTTTCTTCAGTACCTTATAGTTTTCTGAGTACAGGTCTTTTACCTTCTTGGTTAAATTTATTCCTAGGATTTTTTTTTGTTCACCCTTATTTTTATTTATTGTTTGGCTTCCCCATTATGATGTCAACCCTAGGAGGGCAGGGGTTTTCTCTGCACTGGTCACTACTCTAGCCCTGGGGCCAAGAGCACTGCCTGCACTCAGTCAGTGCTAAAAAAAAAAAACAAACCAGTCACAGAACCCAGAAAAGACATGATTACCAGGACAAAGGGCAGGGCAAGAGCTCAGAAACTTAACAGTTACCCTAAAGGGGAATCCACTTAGGGTCTTGTTTGTGTTTTGAATCAGAGCTTCATTGGCCTGTCTGATAGAATGGCCACATCCTACCTAGCCCACTGATTCCAGGATTTTCAGCTCTTTCCTAACATGGGAAATGCTCATTACAAGCATTACCCTCAAAAGAGGGTAGGAGGTGGTGATAATATTCTGATAGGAGACACCTGAAGCATCTAATCACTGAGACCCAAGCACAGGACTGCTTCATGGGAGTGTGGCCTGTGCGGTGGCACAGGTCCCCACTCAGAAGGGCTCCCTTGTCCAGAAGGGATCTGTGCTGAATTTAATGCTCTGTTGTTGCTATCTTGCAGCTTTTTAACAGACTGTATTTTCATTTGCAGTGGGCTCTGCAAATTATGTAGCCTGACCTGCCCAAAGAACTGACCAATGGTGGAACTGTAGGCTTATAGATGTTGGTTATTTGTGGAAAGATGTTCCTGTGGGTGCTGCTCACCCACACCTCCCAGGCCAGCATCTGCATCGCCAGTTATAGTATTGGGGCGCCTACTGTGTGTCAGGCACTGTTTCAGGTGCTGGAGAAGCATAATGGAGAAGGTTAGGCGCCTGTCCCAGGAGCTGCCAGTCAAGAGGAGAGACTGGAAAGTGGAGAGAAGTGTGACTCTGAACTCCGGGGGCAGGCTGGGAGCAGGGTGAATAATGCTGGCCTGAAAGAGGCTCAGTGCTGAGGGAGGAAGGGACGCTGGGGGAGTGGGCAAGGCAACATGGCTGATCCTGGAACCACCAGATCTGGACCTGGCTGGGGCCTAGGTGCCCTGGAGGAACTGGAGCCAAGGATGTTGAAGTCTTGATAGTTGTTTGTGGGTGAAAGGAGCCCTGGGCAGGATTAGACAGAGGGTACCATAGGATGACCTCCTGTGGAAGTCTTTCTGCAGCAACTGCAGCATGTGGAGGAACAGAAAGCAAACTCCTGGAGCAGGAAAAGAAGAAATTCCTTTAAAAAGGTCTTGTCTGGCTTCCATTCCTCAAATCTCTTCTCATTTATGGAGCCACGACCAGAGCCAGCAGCCCTCATACCCAGCCAGGAGTACTTGCTACTAACAGTTCCAGAGAGCAATGAGATGCACAGAGAGGGGTCATCTGCTCAGAGTCACATGGGCACAGGCACACAAAGAAATGTCATTTTGGGAGCTCCCTGGCCGTCGCTGAAGCCAAAGATGACGCAGTGAGGCAAGAGAGTCAGGCAAGCTGCCCTTCTGGGCTTGTTTGCATGGAGCAGGAGGCCTGTGGGCCCTAGCCCGAGCGGAGCACGGAGACTGCCAGACCACCGAGGGGCACGGGCTCCGCAGGAAAAAAGCCTCCAGCTCCGGGACTCTCACCAGCTGCGCGCTGGGGGCTCACGGGGCCCCATGGTGTCGCAGCGCTTCCGCCCCCTCAGGCTGTGCGGAGCGGATGCTCTGCCTGCGTGTGAACAGGGCTTGTTTTCCCTTCACGCCCTCGGGCTCCGTTTTTATGAAGAACTTCCTTCTGTTAGCGCTTTGGGAATATTCATTCCTGTCTTGCGCAGCGCGCGGGTGACAGTTGGGCTGGGAAATGTACCCTTGGCTTAATTAGGGCATCTGCAGGCAGCGCGAAGAAGCCGCCCCGCCCTTCCCTGCGGCCTTGATCCAGGACACTTCCTACCACAACCTGACCAGTTGTGGGGGAGCATCGCTGTCGCTACAGCTGTGAGCACCACGAGTGCTCCCGCTGCCGGCCCAACGACCCCGTGTTCCTCAGCCTGCCCTCCGCCCTCTCATCCGTCAGGCCAAAGCCAGCCTCTTACTACCCTCCAAGTAGGCCATCTTCTCGCACACTGTGGTTGTGGCGTTGCTCTGTCTGGAATGCATCGCGCTCTCCTCCTGGCATAGATCTCTCCTGCCTCCAAACCCCTCCAAATTCCTTCTATTCCCCTCCCCCTCCTTCACTCACCTACAGCTGGACAGTTCTTTCTTGCCAGTAAGTGTCCTAGGCCTCCTGCTGCTCTGCCCCACCCGCCTGCGTGAGGGACAGTGATGGACACCCGCTCTGCGTTTTCTGCGTTCTCACCAGGGCATTCTCAGGAGCAGGGGTGCCCATGCACCCTTCACCTGTTTTTGAGGAAGCTGAAGGTAACCTAAGAGGAGGCTGATACAGTGCAGACCACACCCATCAGCCTATATGGCTCAGGGCAGGGTCAGAGGAAATGTCATGTCCCAAAAGCCCAGGAGAACACTGCAGAAGGCTGACTGGATTGACAGTAAATGTCAAGCCAAAAAATAAATATTGAAAATTTGACTGCATATTATGTTCAAATCCCATTATATATATATATATATAAAAAACCCTGAAAAATATTTGCAACACACATGGCAAAGGGTGAGTTTCCTTAAACGCTAAGGCAGTCCTGCAGCAAGTGGGAAATCGATGAGCCCAGGGAAGCCAAGCAAACAGCAGCAGGCTGTCCACAGAGCAGAGCCACACATGGCTTCTAAAGAAACGAGGAGATGCGCAGCCTTACTTGTCATGACAGGAATGTGGAGGCGAAGAACGACATCTTGGTTTAAAACGGATAAACGTCTTCAAGTTGTGTGGCCCTGTGGGAGAAAAAGGCTGCCGGGAGGGGCTGTGCTGGCTCCGCTGGGGTGGAGGGCCAGGGCCCCAGTGTGATTGCCGGGGATGGCTAGTCACAGCTGGCGAGCTCAAACAGGCCAGGCAGGGTGAGTCCTGGGGTGGGTCTTCGGTCAGACTCACTGCAGTCTGCTCCTCCACTTTCCAGCTGCACGGCCGCAGGCAGTTACTTACATTCTTGGATCCTCCACTTTCTCATCTGTAAGCTGAGGTCATGATGTGTTCCAAGGGAAGATTGAGATGTGGTCACGGGAGGGGAAGAATTGGAGTAACACCCAGGCTGAGAGAGAGAGAGACAGGCAGGGGTAGGGACATAGGGGTCACTGTGGGGGAGGGGAGGGGCATATGAGGGTGGGAGATGCATCCTTGGGGTTGTATGAGTTACTTGTGAAGCAGGTACATTTGGGGCAGTCCTGGAACTGCTGAAGGAAAGGAGTGAAGAAAGAGTTGCCTGTTGGGGACCACTGTGAGGGCCACCCTGCCTGGTCTCAGGAAGCTGAGAGCCCCTGTGACTTAGGCTGAGTGAGAAACCTCCAGATCAGGAGCCACTAAGGAGACAAAACTTATTCACCTGACATGAACGCTACCTGTTTGTTCTGTCCCTGGCCTTTAATGCTAGATCAGTTTCCAATGACGGGTAACAATTCTCTAGGATACAGAATGGACCTAAGACAGGGGCTGATCTTGTAAAGGCCTCTGTGAAATAAGTCACATGAGACTGTGGAAATAATTGAAGGGGCTGTGGAAAGGAAGGGGTGATCGGCATCTACCCCTGCCCCCTCTTAGCCTGAGTCCTTGTACTCAGATGTGAGAAATCCAAGTCTCCTTGCTCCTCTGTCTCCAGCCAAGGGGCCAGCTGGGACCGGAGACAGTGGACCCCCGGGGTAATCAGGCCTGAGACAAAGAATATGCAAGATCCTGTGAGATCTGTTTGCTGGAGGATGTTATTAACTTGGAATTTGAAGGCACAGTCAGGAAACCTTTAAAACCTGTAGTCTTTTCATATGATAAAACTCCAATCTCTGCCCGGAATCACAACGGAAACTCTGTTAACATCTTTGTAAGATTCGTGTCCCCTTTGATCCCTTCTGCCAGACTGTCAATCCACAAACTATGTCGACTTTCTTAATAAAAACCCACGGAGACAAAGGATGAGGCTTTTTCCCCCTTAGGAGGGGAGCCCAGAGTGGCTCAAAGAATTGGAGTGTGAGCGCTCCGTCTCTGACTTCCACTCAGAAAACTGTTTCTGTGCATGATTACTTCTATAATGTTTTAAGCGTGTTCATAGTCGGGAAAGGCCCGGGTTCTGCATGCAACAGCAAGTGATTAAAGTGAGGTTTGAAAATCACTTATACTTAGTCAGACAGCCGGGTGATTAAAGCGAAATAGAAAAATCGCTACAGTTGCCCTTGGAAACCACACTTTCAAGGTCATTTGGTAAAGGCAAGGAGGGAGCTTAAAGGAGGGATAGGAGGCGGATGGGAAGGTGGTTAGGATGGGGGAGCTGAGAATATCTGGAGGCTGTGAAAATGGCCTCTGGCTCCCAGTGGCCCTGCTCTCCCAGCAGAATCTCAGAGCTGGGCTCACAACTAATTCTCCTGGATGACCATCTTTATATGACCCAACCTAGCAGGGGTCCTTGTAGGGTTGGGCACACCCAAAGCCCAACAGACAGATAGGCCAAAACCCAATTGTCCAGGAATTAAATGGAGGTGGTGGCATTTGACCCAGAGCTGCATGGACAGCCAAGCCAGAGGAGACATGGTCTGAAGTGCAGGTTAAGAAGAAGTGAAAACTCTAGAGTAAGACTTTTCAGGGAAACAGGAAAACAAATACCAGGGCCACAGCTGGGAGTAAGCCTAAAACATGTGCTTGAGGAATGGTGCCTGACACACAATGGGCACTCAGCAAACATTTCTCAAATGTAACCTAGAGGAAAGCTAGCAAGACTTGTTAAAACAAGTAGCTCAAGCCTGAGCTAATGAGTATAGCAAGGATACAAGCACCAGGCACTGGTCTGGCAGTGCCAGTATGGTAGAAATGTCATTTGCAGGTCTCAGGACTGACCAGGGTGGCACCATGCTCCTGCAAGAAAGGTATCATCTTAGAAGGAAGAAGATGACTTGCTGGGGCACAGCAGCTGAACCCAGGCTCCCTGGACTGTGCAGGGAAGATATTCTTGGTGCCTTGGGTTACCTGACTTCCATGGAGCAGGAAACCCTACTAACCTTGGGTAGAGAAAGCAAAGGTCTTCATGTCTCCAGGTCTCATGGATTTGAGGGTGTGTGAGGGTGTGGAAGGTGGGGATTGAGGGAGAAACGAGGGCAGTTTTGAGGACATCAGGAATAGGTATATGCAGAATGCACACTAACACCCCACCAATATCTGCCTTCATTCCCCAGATCCCTGAGCCTTCCTGTGCAGACGTAGGACAGATCTACAGAAATATCTGACTAGCTGCTGGCCAGACAATGAATGGTTCCTTCTAAATCTATACCTACCTGGTCCAGTCAGCTCTAGGGCACACCACATTGGAAGTAGAAATGGGACTGGGCAAGCAAATTAGCTACCATCTGAGTTGTCCTGCCTGACTTGTGAGATAAAAGAGTACCTGGAAGTGGGATCAGCCCACCTGGGCTCCATCCATTCCTAACGAGTACTAAGAAGCCTCAGTTTCCCAAATTACAAAAGGGTAATAATCATGTTTGTCACAGGGTTGTTGTGAGGAGAAAATGAGATAGTAAACAGGAGAGTGTTTTAGAAATCACAAAGCTAGAGGTGAGTTGTTTTATTTCGCTCTCAAGGGAGTGCGTGTTCTTGAGTTTTACTTTGCAGTGGACTTTTGTCCAGACCTCAGCTGATGCTGGCTGGACACAGGTCAGATCTTATACCTATGTCCACAGCCTGTGAGAGAAGATGCACACAAGCCTTTCCGCAGAATGCACTGAGCTGGGCTCTCTTAGCTCCAGTTGCAACTCTGCTTTCGGGGAAAGCTGGTTAGGCTGTCTGGGTCTCAGTGTCTCCACCTGCAAAATGGATTGACATGATTGCCGTGCCCAAGTCACATACTGCTGGAGGATTAAATAGTACCCCTTTCTCCCTGTTTGCCTTCTCTGCTCATTTTCTCTGGGGCTTCTGTGCATGGCAGCAGCTGAGAAGGAAGGAGCCCTTCAACAAACCCTCCCTCCTTCAAAGTCCTCTAAAACCCTGGCCATCTCTCCAAACAGCCCAATGCCAGATAAAAAGTGTACTTTGCAATCCACTTTAAATGCTTCAAGTGTTTCAGTATCATTTTCACAACTGGATTATAAATCTTAGAGGATGTCCTTTGTGAAAATCGCAACTATTCTGTCTCCATGGTCAGAATGGGCACCTATCAAAAGTTTGTTGGAGGGAACAGGCCTGAGCAGCCCTCTGGAGAGCAGGGCTTCCCAGCTTGCTGGCCACTTCCCTCCCCACTCTCAGCCTCTTGACCTCAACATGTTCCTCATCATCCTGACAGCTTCAGTGTCCATACTTTGCTTTTCCACCAGGACAAATTCTCACTTTCAGTGGGCCGCCTAGCTTGCTTCCTCCTGGACCCCTTCCCACTGGCCCCTGGAATCCTGGGACCCAAGTAAGAAGGGGCTGCTGATCCTGAACTCTCACTCAACCCTGCAGGCCCAGGTGTCATCTCTTGCAACAGCTGATGGTGACGCCTCCACCACTCTGGTGTCACTTTTAACACTGCACGTTCACACCGCCGGCTGACTCTCTGCTCAAGGAGGCCCCAGCAGAGCCCTGTGCAGCCGCACCCCACATGCGGAGTTGTTAATCTGGCAGTTGTTCAGCAAGTTCTCTTGGCCTCACCTCAAAACGTGTTACTTCCGGAGGGAATGACACCACGGAACTACACAAGTTCACCCAAGAAGGAAAGACAAGACCTCTCTGTGCTGCGTCAGCTGCGGGGGGCGGGGGGGGGGGGATTTGAGTGCCATGGCAAAGGTCTGGGGCCTGGACCTCCACACAGTTCCCTAAATCAGAAGAATAAGAGGAAAAGGAAGAGGGAAATTGCATCACCATAGCACTTACAGTCTTTTATTAAATTTCTATGTTTACCATGTTATCAAATAAAATTTCATGATGCAATGGCAAGAAACAAAAGCAGCAGACAGAACCTGTACACAATGAGACCTCAGTTCCATAATGGGTGCAGTAGACATTACTGCTCTTCACCCTAATCCAATTCCCCTCCACTTCCAGGCACTTGGGAGAATTTCACTTCCTTACCCCTTGACATCAGATATGACCATGTGAATTGCTTTGGCCAATAAATGAGAGGAAAGTAACCATGGCACTTCAGGGTGGCAGTGTTTGATTTCCGGAGCTCTCCTCCCTAGTTCACTCTTCCCCGGCCCCTGCAGCCTTAGGAGTGTGGTTGACATGGAGGGCCCAGAAGATCGCAGGAGCCACCCCATATGGGGAACAGCACACCTGACTGTCAGCCACCCGGACTCTGATGAGCTGGGTCTGAGCAGAAATAAACTTTTGTACTGTTAAACCACTGAGGTTTTTGTATGGTTTTCCCTGCAGCATGATCTACCCTATATTCACTGATATAACAAATATATATATACAAAATAGATGTCATCAGGAAACATTGCAGTTACTGTTTTTTTTAACTTGTCTAAATTTTCCAAATTTTCTATAGTCAGTATGTCTCACTTTTATTATTTTTTTCTTTCAGTTTTATTAAGATATAATTGACACATAGCACTCTAAAAGTTTAAGGGCTACTTTAATGATTAAGAAAGCTGTCAGTCTTAAGCATAGCTGGCTTTTTTAAGTAAATAAATGGGTCCTTGGTACTCTGCTAGAGATTTTAGCTATGTCATTTCATTACATTCTCTCTCTCTCTCTCTCACACACACACACACCCCAACTAAAAAATTCCCATTTTAAAAAAGGAGAAATCTAAGGTTTAGAGAGACAGGTGTCAGGTGCTTTACAGTCATTATGCCATTTATCTGCTCAGAGGCTGGAAGTATTTTATTCCAGTTTTAAAGATGAGGCTCAGAGATGTTAACTGAGTTTCCCATGGTTAATCCCTTAGGGACTGAAGGAAGAAAAACTGAAACACTGAGCATGGTAGTGGTCACCATTTGCTGGATGCTTCTATGTGCAGACCTAGGAATTATTATCTCATTGTATCTTCTCAGTAATTCTATGATATAGGTACTTGTATTATCTCAACTTTCCAGATGAAAAAAATAAAAAGGAGGCTCAGAGAGACTGAGAACTTGCCTAGGGTCATAGTAGCTAGTAATCTGCAGAACCGGGACTAACATCTTAGGCTGTCTGAATTCTGCTTACAGCAGAGGCAGTGGGAAAGGTGTCTCTAGGTAACATACACATGAACATTTTAAAACTAAACTTTTATTTTTTTTAAATATTTATGCAGAAAAATGTAAAAGCTGAATGGTACCAGGAAACTGGTCATGAAAAGCAGCAGACTTTACCCATCAGCCCCTCCTCAGAGGCTACTACTTTCAACTCCTTGGGCCAGTCCTTCTGACATTTACTTCCACGTTTCTAATTACCATTCCTTACCTTTGTTTTTAGGTGTTTTTTATTGGCTTCCTCCTGCAGAAAATTTGGATGCTCCACCAGATGCCACACACAAACCACTTTTCCTTTCACTATAGTTCTATCACAGTTGCTATCAACACTCAGTTTTTACATTATTATAACTTCATATACATTATACACAGATAAACAAATACTATATGATGGTTATAATTGCTGTCTTCTACAGTTTTTTTTGTTTCTCCTGAAGTTAGTAATTACCTCAGCCTTTCATTTAATTAGTTTTTGACATGACATTACTATTTCTTACTACAAACATGTCTAAGCTTCTAGCAATATATTCAAACCCATTTGGGAACCTACCAGTTCTATTTTTCTCTGAAGTCCTTTTTCCTCCTGCCCCTACCTGGCTGTCTGTATATAAGTCCTGAAATTTGTCTCCATCATTACCCTGAGAATTCCCTTCATCACTCTTCTGCGTGGGGTCCTTGTTTCTTAGATCCTAAGCTATCTTCCTTCTTGGTTTAACAACCTTCATTTGTTGTAATATGCATGCCAGTAGCTTCCTTGGAAACTGCATATGGGAGTTCAGTTTTTGGATAATTGATTGACAGTTTGGCTGGATGCATAAATCTTGGTTAGAAATCATCTTCCCCCAGAATGCTGAAGGCAGGTCTCCACTGGCATGTGGTATTGTGGGTTAGTGTTAAAAAGTTTAGTACCATTCTGAGTCTTGGTGCTCATTCTGTGACCCTTTCAGTCTCTGAAAGCTTCTAGGGTCTTTTCTTTATTTCCATGTTCTAAAAACATTAATAAAATTACTTATTCTGATTAAAAAACTTCTAATAAGTTAGACTAGGTGGGTAGTGCCACACATTAACATATACATTTTCACCCAGAACCAGGGTGGAGACGCTAGAAATGCTGTCATCCTGTCACTGCCCTCCTGAAGCCCCCACCAATGCAATGGAAGGAGGCATCAAATGGGAAAGGAGGAGGTGACCTGCCACTGTTGGGAGATTCTTTGACCATTTAGCTAGAAAACTCAAAAGAATCCATTGAAAAACTCATTAAAAATGACTGAAATAATTGACTAAGCTAACTGCATTCAAAATTAGTATTCTGTTATCAAAGTCCTTCAAATATACAGACAACAACCAGTACTAAAATACAATATCCATTTGCAGAAGCAATCTAGAAACAAACTTTTAAAAAATGTACAAAGTCTATGTGAAGGAAACTTTTAAAATACTATTGAAGGATACAAATGTGAACGTATACCACATTCTTAGCTAAAGAGATTCAATACAAGGATGTCAGTTCTCCCTAAAGCAATCTAGATATCAACAGTCATAATGAAAATATGAACAGGAGTTTTCATGGAACTACACTAGTCAAGTTAATTCTATGAGTAAGTTGACATAGAAAGATATGAAAGCACAGTTATCCAGAAAAAGTTTGAAAAAGAAATGTGAAAGTCAGCCATAACCCCATCAGATATTTACATGTATTTTGAAGCTATTATACAAATAATTACAACTATTGTACACACAATGGAGATATAGATAATTTAGAAATTACAGCACTCAATATATACAGGAAGTTACTATATGGTCAAGATGGCATTTTAAAAACAGGATTGATCCATTTTTGTTGTTGAGACAATAGGCTACCCATCTATAACAGAAATTAATTTAGATCTTCATTTTGCATGTTATACCAATAGTTTCCACAGGAATCAAAAGTTTAAATGAAATAATAAAATCCTTAAAGTACCAGAGAACATTGAGGATATGGGGACAATCATCTACTCAGTCTCTAGTTTAGCAATGCCTGACAACAATGAGCAGTCTCAACCTGTGGGTTGTTGATTGAATAATGGATTGACTGTCAGGTTCTGTCTGTAGAAGGCCTGGACTAGATTTGCTACATGTAATTTGTTTGGTCCTACCAGTGTTAAACATTTCTCTTTTTTAAATATATTTTATTGATTATGTTATTACAGTTGTCCCATTACCCCCTCTTCATTCCCCTCCACCCTGCACACCGTCTCCCCACTTTAGTTCATGTCCATGTGTCATAAGTTCTTTAGCTTCTACATTTCCCATATTATTCTTGCCCTCCTCCTGTCTATTTTCTACCTACCATCTACGCTACTTATTCTCTGTACCTTTTCCTATTCTCTCCTCCTCCCACTCCCCTGTTGCTAACCCTCCATGTGATCTCCTTTCTGTGGTTCTGTTCCTGTTCTAGGTCTTTGCTTAGCTTGTTTTTGTTTTTGTTTTAAGCGTGGTTGTTAATAATTGTGATTTTGCTGTCATTTTACTATACATGTTTTTTATCTTCTTTTTCTTAGACAAGTCCCTTTAACATCTCATAAAATAAGGGCTTGGTGATGATGAACTCCTTTAACTTGACCTTATCTGGGAAGCACTTTATCTGCCCTTCCATTCTAAATGAAAGCTTTGCTGGATAGAGCAATCTTGGATGTAGGTCCTTGCCTTTCATGACTTGGAATACTTCTTTCCAGCCCCTTCCTGCCTTTAAGGTCTCTTTTGAGAAATCAGCTGACAGTCTGATGGGAACTCCTTTGTATGTTACTGTCTCCTTATCTCTTGCTGCTTCTAGGATTCTCTCCTTCATTTTCACCTTAGCTAATGTAATTATGATGTGCCTTGGTGTGTTCCTTCTTGGGTCCAGTTTCTTTGGGACTCTCTGAGCTTCCTGGACTTCCTGGAAGTCTATTTCCTTTGCCACAATGGGGAAGTTCTCCTTTATTATTTGTTCAAATAAGTTTTCCACTTGCTCTTCCTCTTCTCCTTCTGGTACCCCTATAATTTGGATGTTGGATCATTTAAAGATGTCCTGGAGGTTCCTAAGCCTCTCTTCATTTTTTTTTTTTGAATTCTTATTTCTTCATTCTATTCTGATTGTATGTTTTTTTCTTCCTTCTGGTCCACTCCATTCATGTGAGACCCAGCTTTCATTCCATCATTGTTGGTTCCCTTTACATTTTTCTTCATTTCACTTAGTGTAGCCTTCATTTTTTTCATCTAATTTGCAACCAAAATCAACCAATTCTGTGAGCATCCTGATCACCAGTGCTTTGAATTGTGCATCTGATAGGTTGGATATCTCTCGGTAGCTTAAAAGTACTGATTGTGGAGCTTTCATTTGTTCTTCTGTTTGAGCCATCTTTTTTTTCTTTGGTCTGATCGCGACTGTTGCGTATGAGGGGTGGAGCCTTAGGTGTTCACCAGGGCAGGTCAGCCCAGTCCCTGGGTTGTGATACTGTATGTGGGGGCAGGGTCTGAGAGGGAACAATGGTGCTTGCTCTGCTCTCCGTTGGACCTCAGTCCCTTCCACCGCTTCCTTCAAGCAAACTGGGCCCCTCTGGTGCCAATTCCCATGTGTGTGGGCTTGTGCACCCTGGGGGACTTTCCAATGACCTCTCCTGTGAGGCTGGGGGTCTCTCCTTATGCCTCAACCCCCACAGGTGCTTTCAATCAGTGCCCCAAGGCTTTATTTCCTAGCACTGGGATCCTGGGTTGTGCGCAGTGCCTTGCTTCACAATTGCTGCCTCGCTGGGTCTGCCATTTGCCACCCCTAGGTCAGGGTCTGCCAGCTGCCACTTGTGTGCCCAGGGTCCACCCACTGTGGTCTTGAGTGCCCTGGATGCCTTACACACCGAGTCCCAATGCTCTCTGCTCTCCAAGCTGCAACCTGTGCCTGACTGCCTGACTCCGCCCCTCCTACTGGTCTGGATGAATTTTAACTCCTTGGTTGTTTGACTTCCATACAGTTCAATTTTCTGTCAGTTCTGGTTGTTATTCCGTTTTTTAAATGTTGTTGTCCCTATCTTGGTTATGCGAGAAGGCCTATGCCTCCATCCTGGCTGGAAGTTGTAAACATTTCTTATTTTGATATAATATTTTAAAACTGAAAGATTTCATATAAAAATGTGAATTTCAGACTTCCCCTGGAATGTGTAAATGTCTGGGATCTCATTCCTGCATGGAATAGTCAATTGAACTACTGCCCTTTGCCCCAAGGATAGGGCCATATGGGCTCCAGGTTCTCAGGTGGAGTGGGGGTGAGAGGATGAGGTTGCAGTTGAGGAGTGGTGGGGTGGTTTCAAGGCTGTTGTGGTCATTCAGGCAGGAAGTCATGGCAGGAGGAACCAAAGGAGAGGCTTGGCCAGAGGGAATTGGGGGACTGAGTTCACAGGGATCAGAGATAGATGGGAAGGGTGTGTGTGTGTGAGAGAGAGAGAGAACAAGGAGGAGGTGGGGGAGAAGAAGAAGGCGGAGGAGAAGGGCAGGTAAGCTGCTGAAGAAGGAACTAAGGAAAAACCCCAAGATTCTCACTCATACCCACTTAAGTTGGGTAAATAATGCTCATGAACATGTAAACCAGATTAGGTCACACTCCTACTTAAAACCCACCTTCTTGTCTGAGACATCTAACCACTACTCATTTCTCTGATTCTTTCCTGTCACTGTGCTTATCTTGCACTTCAAGCCACAGAGGCCTGGACTTGGGCCCTTCTGGAAGCAGTCAAGGGTTTTTTGCCCCATGGCCATTGCACTTGTTCCTTCTGCCTGAGACACTGTTCCTCTGATCCTTTAGCTGGCTGGTTCCCCCTCTTCTTTCAGGTTTCCTCTTAAATATTCTTTCCTAAAAGAACTGTGAGGTATACTTATAGAGGCTGAGGGACAGCAAGAAGGCTGATTCCCACAGGTTCCTGAGAACCATGGAAAGACAGGTAGATTTTTGAGTGCAAAGGAAAGGTTTGAAGGAGCTGGGGGTGGAGGCTGGGGTTAGTGTAGTAACTGGATCCGATTTACCTCTTCAAAGCCTGACCCTGGGGACGTAGAGCACAGGGCCAGAGTGGCAGCACAGAGAGTTTGGGCACTTGTCTTGGAGGCAGCTGGCAGAGGCAGTGAGACTAGAAAGAAGTCATTATGCGTTTTGTGAAAATGCAGGTAGGTATGGGGTGAGAGCCAGGTGTCAGGCAAGATAGGAAAGGGGGACTGCTTGGTTTCCAAACCCCAGCAGAGGGGAGTGTGGCAGTGCCAGTCTGTAGGTGGAAACACCAGGGAAGAAAGAAAGCATCAGGCATGTGCTGGGAGGAACATGAGTTTCACTGAGTTCCTTCCACTGAGAACCTGGAGAAGACTGGTGGCCACGATGCTATAAGGCAGCATGTCAGCTGGGCAGCTGGCAGCACTGCCTTCTCAGCTCCATGGCTTCTGGCCAGGGGTTGGGGAGAGGTCCCAGAAAATACTGCCATGGCAACAGAGACCCTGTCCTGGCTGCAGCACGGTGAAGTGAAAGGGCATTTTCAGTGACCTGGGTAGGAGGCAGATTCCACCTGCTACCCCTGATCAGTCAACATCATCTGAAAAGTGAGGGTCAAATGACAACCTATTTAGCAGGCAGAGTAGCAAAGGAATACATATAAAGCCTGCCGTCTTTGAAGGCCCGGCTGCTGCTCCTGGTACCACCACCCAGGTCTCGCGCTCATCCTTGCCCCTGCCCAGGGTGTGTTTGTGGCAGGTGGAGTGTGCGTTGGGGGAGGGATGGGGTGTTTGCCCGCACCAAATGCCAGGCGCCTGCACAAAGGTCACATTGTGCCGCGTCCAGTGTTGGTGGGGCCCCCAGCATCCCACCATCCTCCTGCTCCATGCTTCCCAGCTCACACCGCTGGAGCCCAGTGCCCCCTGCCTCCGGGCCAGTGCCCCCTGTGATCCCCACACAGCTTGAGGCCCTGAGGGGGTGCCGCCACTTCGCTGCCAGCAACCAACGCAAGGCCCCCAGAGCCAAAAGGCCTCTTAATTGTTTCCAGAACGGGTGGCATTTAGATCAATTAATATGCAAAGCAGGAGTAAATCGTCTCATTCTCAGGGCCCCACGCGGGGTGGGAGCCGAGGCATTTGCTATGCAGCGAGGTCGCAGCCCCTGCCGCGTGTTTATCTGGGGAAATGGAAATCAGTCTGCACACAAAGCCGCCCAGCGGCCGGCTGAGCCCTCCGTGACCCTGCCTGCGCCCCTGTGGACCCAACGCCCAGGCTGCACAAACCCACTCAGGAGGCCTGGTCCCCTCTGGCCCAGAGCGGAAGGCTGTGGACCTTGGGACCGTGCATGGGCCCTCTCTGGGCAGCCATGTTCAGTTGGTACTAGTAGAGTTCATTATTGTCAGAGATTAAGACCCTTAAGTGCTACAGGTCAGAGCTTTACATGTTCATGACCCATAATCATGCTGTTGAGCCTTGAATAAGGCTAAAAGCCTCCCTTTGATTACTACACTTAATCCTGTCAAAATTACACTGAGACAAGTCCAATAATTCCCATTATACAGTATAAGAAACAGAAAGAGTGGAGAAGGTATTCACACAGCTAACCAGGCCTGCCCCTGACCAAGCATGTAACTACTGTGGAATAGGACCCAAGCCTTTGTTACTTAATTTGGCAGTTCTCTTCTCCAGGGGAAAATTGCCGCTATAGTATAGGCAAAGTTCTGTTAGCCCGGGTAGAGTTACAATTGTTACTCATTCTTCCTGCATTCAAGAAACTAATGTACTGCCTACCACCTCAGCAGAGCCAAGTTTAAACTTTGAGCCCCAGCCTGCCAGGCCTTCTCAATCCACAGAGAGACAAAGGGAGAACTTGGGAGACCAGTAGAAGAATATCTGTACTGCTCAAGACTCTGGGGGTTCCAGAACAAAACAGGAGATGCCAGGCCTGGTGGGAGACATGTAGTAAGAGCACCTTGAGGGAAAAAAAAACAGTAGGATAAAAAGGCAGGGAGTGACGAGCTGCCCTTTTTCAGGAGGTACTTTTTCTTTTTTTTTTTTTTTAAGATTTTATTTATTTATTTTAGAGAGGGAAGGGAGGGAGAAAGAGAGAGAGAAACATCAGTGTGCGGTTGCTGGGGGCTGTGGCCTGCAACCCAGGCATGTGCCCTGACTGGGAATCAAACCTGCAATACTCTGGTTTGCAGCCCGCGCTCAATCCACTGAGCTATACCAGCCAGGGCTAGGAGGTACTTTTTCAACAGAGACCTGAGAAAAGATTCCAAGCAGAGGCAGTGGCCTTGGGGCAGCAACACAGGAGATGGGTGAGGCTGGTGAGTGGGAGCAAAGGGAGAGTGAAGGGCACAGGCAGAGAATGGTCAGGGTGGGTGGTGGGGTGCTGGGTCCCAGCCTGGCTGCCTACTGGGGCCTGGGGGCAGCCTGGGTATTGGGGATTGTAAAGCTCCAGGAGAGTCCAATGGCAGCCAGAATTGTGAAGGCCTGGCAGGCTGTGGTTCAAAGTTTAAACTTGGCTCTGCTGAGGTATTAAGCCTGAGGAGGGCTTGAAGCAAAGGGATGACATGACCTCACACAGAATGTTATCAACGATTACTTAGATTGAGTGTGGAGACCAGTAGAGAGGCAAAGATACAACTTGGGACGACAGGTGGGGACCATGGCATTCCCTTAGCAACACCTCTCTGACTCCATGGTGAAAGCCTCAGACTTCTGGATTGGCCCAGAAAGATAAGAGTGAAAGATGACACTTAGGTTTCTAGCCTGAGCACCTTGGTGAGTAGAAGGACGCTTGCTGAGACGGGGAACCCTCCGGGAGGTCTGTGTGCTTGTCCCTCCCTCTGGGGCAGCAGGTCTCAAAGGGGAAGGAAGGAAGATCTTCAAGCTACAAGTGCTGCTGGACTCTACTTCCCCTCATTCACACACACCATGTTCCTGTGCCTCCTGCTCTGTCCCTTAGCCAGGGCCGGAGCAGTTGGCCTTCTCTGGTATCAGACAAGCCAAGCACAAGGTTACCCCATGCCTTCTGCAAAATCTCAGGCAACTTCCATTCCATGGTAGCCCTGCCCAGATCCTACATGCCCAGTATGGAGAGACCATGGACAACACTACTGCTGATAGTCTACCCTGGATATGCAATGCTCATCAACTGTTTCCATTTTCAAAAATCTCATCTTTTTGCTTTCAAACAAGTTCCAAGCTAAAACAAGCTGTGAGATTTGACACTGATGACTTAGTGGGAACCTACGTGGAGCAGCAGGTTCTTTGCTCTGTTGAGGGATGTTTCCAAACAGGGCAACAGCTCCGTGTCTAAGGTATTTGCTCACTCTTGAGAGACTTTGTGACAAGCTCTTCATTCCATGGTGACAGCATCTACAAGGAAACTGCTTCCTCACAACAAGAAGCAGCTCACCACCAGACAAACTCAAAGCCCTCAAGAGAAAAAAGAGGTGACTTTTAAGAAAGACATCATTTCTCCAGATGTCTATGGGCTCTTGCCACACATTTAAGTTTTCCCAAGGTGACAGCATGGAATGTAAGAGTCAGTATATAGTCTTCCTGAAATGCTACTACAGCTTTCCTACTGACCCAAACCAACACAGGAACAAGCCCATTTTTTGTTCTCAAAAGATTTCTGAAATTAAATTTAAACTAATTTGTTAAGTAGCCAGCTCTTTAGGAAAAAAGTTGCTGGATTTTGTCGTGTGTGTCTGCAGGTGTGCTGTGCACACTCACACCTGCCCAAGGACATCTGGCCTGCGGGGAAGTGAAGGCTGAAGCCAGGGCCCGCTCCACCTCAAGCCTCACCCAGGCACTAGGCCCATGCGCCTGGAGGAAGGCATGCCTTTTCATGATTTACACCAAAGTACCATGTGAGCTAAAGTGGTACTACACATAGCAGGGGCTGCTTGGTTGATCTGTTCCCTCCTTCTTTCTCAGTATTAGGAGTGTTACCTGGATCCAAGGTCACCTAGAACAAAGATAACATTGCCAAACCTCCCTTGCAGCTGAGTATGGCCACATGACTAGGTTCAAGCCCATAGGATGTGAACAGAAGTATTATGTGGCAGCTTCTGGGAACCTTCTTAAAGGTTTTCCCCCCTCTTATGACTTCTACCCCCTCCTTTTCCACACAACATTTTGTCATAGAAATGTCCAAACAAACAGAGAATTTGGAAGAGTTATATTGTGAACACCCGTGTACTCATCTCCTATATTCTGTGACACTGGTTTTATCATCTGTCTGTCTCTCCATCTCTCTCCTCATCCATTAAAAATCCTAGTTTTGACCTATTTCACTAGTAAATTGTGGACGCCAGTACACTTCCCTCCAAATAGATCAGTGCATGTTTGTTTATGATATTTTGATGTAAAATTTACCTGTAATGAAATAAAAAACTTGAAGTATACGTTTGGTGAGTCCTGATAAATACATCAACATAAGGATCATCACTTAATAAAATTTTCCTCATGCCTCTTCCTGGTCAATCCTTGACCTTCTGCCCACTGCTAATCAACCACTGTTCTGATTTTTTCCCTGCTATCTATTAGCTTTCCTGTTCTAGAATTTCATTGAAATAAATTATACAATATACCCTCTTTTGTGTCTGGTATGTTCTGGTCAGAATAACGTTTTGAGGACCATCTTTGTTGTTGCAGCTATCAGTTTCTTTTTATTGGTGAGTACTAGTCCACTGTGAATATATTTGTTCTCCTTTTGATGGGCCACTGGGCTGTTTCTGGTCTGGGGCCATTATGAATAAAGCTGCCATATATTGGGAAACAATTCCCTGTGGATCTCTTGCATTTCTGTACATCTTGTGAATGAGGCACTGACTGCCTTTTGTTGTGAATAATATTTTCAAGGATATTTCTAATTCGAATAGTCTTGGAGAATGATGTGTCCCACAGTGGAGCAAAGGGCAGGTGTGCTTATTTCTGATTATCAGCAGTCCAGGTTCCTTTAGCTCAGGGATCCTCTCTTGTAATGCAACTCACTGTATTTGTAGCATCCATATGGACCCTTCCACACTGTCGCCCTGGGACCTGGGGGCTAGGGAAACTGACACAAATACGCTGATGCTCATGCTGCTTGCTGTGCTGTGAATGGAAAATGTCCTTTGTCTCTGACCTGTGGTTGTCACATCTTCTGCCATCCTTTATAAAAACAGTGGCAGATTCACTTGTTAGCTTCCACGTTGGGTAAAACCTGAGACCCTTTATAGTTCTTGACACTAAACATTCTCACATAAATATTCTTGTGAACATGTTTGCCTCCTTCTTTGTCCTTCCATCTTGCTGCCTGGAGTGCAGATTTGGTGGCTGGAGCGATAGTCATCATTTTGTCTCATAAGGACCAGGGCTTTTCTCTAGAGGTACCAATACAGTGGAGTGCAAAGAACCCTGAATCCCTGAGGTCTTTGGACCGCAAATCACCATACTAGCCCCAGAATTTTACAGGGGAGAGAAATGCCTTGCTTACACCATTGTTACTGTGGCATTTTCCAACCCTATCTAAAGCAACCCACACCACAGCTCATCCCTCTGAGATATCTTCCCTGCTGCCACTCCCCCTTTCCCTGTTCATTAATGTACATCGTACTAACCTCAGTGAATGGCTCTGTTCATGTCTCTAGTCCTTTCCAGAATGATTGCTTCCTGCATCTCTGCCTAGCACAGTGACTGACATTCAGTAGGTGCTTAGAAAATGGTAGTTTACAAGGTGAACAGATCCATAAAGGAGAAACTCAGATTAGTAAAGATGGTGGAAAGACATATCCTCAATGTGGTGGAGCAGGAAAAACACTAGATTAACAGGAAGGGAGTCCAAGCTCTAGCCTTGTGCTCTGTGACCTTGGGCATAGCTCCTCCCTCTCTTGGCTCAGTTCCCCAGGTATGCGATGTGGGCTTTTGTTTAGATGCTGAATGCCCAGATGCCCCACTGATTCTTCAGTCCTGTGCTAACCCTGAAATGTGGAGTGTTGCCCTACCAACCATGCTTCCCTGCATCTTCTCCTCTATCTTAGGATGGACCACAGGTGTCACTTGGTGGTGGAGGGAGAAACTACTCCTTGCTGGGCCCAGAACTGCCCTCCACCACAGGGCTGCAGAAATGTGGGTGCCTGGGCAGCTTAGCAGCTGGCAGAGACTTACAGCTTTAGCAAGCTCAGCTGGTGGCATCAAGTTGCTGGTTGCCTGGTCATCATGTTAATCTGCTCTTGTTGCCACTAATACCAATTTGTGAGGAGACAGCCAGGATCAGTAAGGCCAGCTGCCTGACAACTGTGGGCAGCTCAGTACATAGTTTGATTTTATGTCTTAAGGCTGAAATTATAAAGTAATTCACAGATTTAAGTTTCTGGAACTGCTTCAGATAAGTAGCTCCCAGGACCCAGCCCAACCAGCCTTCTTCCACCCTTTTAACACCCAGGAAGTAGGCAGGAGTCTGTTCTGGCTCCAGTTCTGCTACCCTCATGCTGGGTGACCCAGCTGAGCCCCTGTCCCTCTCTGGGCTCAGCCTCTTCATCTGTACCCTGAAATAGTTGCACTGGAGGTGCTGTCCATCTTCTCACACCCGACATTCTGTGATGCTGATTTGGCACTAGATACCAGGCATGTAGAGGAGCCTAGCAAGCCTTTCTATCCTCAGTGTCACTTGGACCACTTTCCCGCTGAGCCCCTGAAACCTTTGCTGAGTTCCAGTTCTCCATTTCCAGAGAGACCAGGCAATAAAATGAGATGATCTGAAAACTGCAGTGTAGCTGTGTTGCCACCTCTGTTACACATTCTAGTGGCTGAGAGGGATGTCCACAAACACCATCTCAGCTACAAGTCCCTGCCTGTGCAGCCAGCCCTCTCCCCTCATCCTCCACCCTCTCCCATTGCTCACTGGGCTCCAGTCATAGCAGCCTTCTTGCCAGTCTTCTTGCATGCCTCCCTCCTTCCTGCCACAACATCCTAGAACTTGCCATCTCCCCTGCCTGGTGGGAGCCTCCTCACTGCTCCCACTCCTTTCCTCCCACCAACCGACCATCCTTCAGGTCTCTTCTCTGAGGTCATCCCAACCAAGAAGCCTGTCCTGAACTCCACATGAGTTCCTGTGATAGCCCTCATCACAATGGAAACATCGCCTTGGGGTCATTTGCCATTAAGAGCCATCTCCTCACTTGGGCTGAATTCCCTTAGGGCAGAAGTACATCAGTTTTAGTTACCAATTTTGTCAGAGCCAAGCTGTCCCCCATTATTTATTCTCATGTTCTTTCACAGTGACAGATCTTCTGGTTTTTAGCTTGATCTATGTACACCCAAAATACAGACTACACTTCCCAGCCTCCTTTGCAGCTCCGTGTAACCATAAGCCCAAATCCTAGCCAATAGGATGTGAGTGGGCAAGAGGAACACAACTTTAGGCTCCACCTTTCTTCCTTCTTATGGTGGAATACAGGTATGACCAGAACTTTACTTCAGAAATGTCAGGCAACAAAGAGGAAGGGCCTGACCAACAATGAAGGCTGGGACTTTGAAAAGAGAGAATGTATTAGTCATGGTCCTCCAGAGAAACCAAATTAATAGGATAGATAGAGATTCATATATTAGAGGAACTTTATAATAGAAATTGGCTCGTGTGATTACGGAGATTGAGAAGTCTCACAACCTGCTGTGTGCAAGCTGGAGGCCCAGGGAAGCTGAGGGTATGGTTATAGTCCAAGCCCAGAGGGGTGAGAGCCAGGAGAGCCAAGGGTATTAAGTCCCAACCAAACTCTGAGGTATCTAGAACCAGGAATGCTGATGTCTGAGGAAGGGAGAAGATGGGTATCCCAACTCAAGCAGAGAGCAAATTCATCCTTCCCCTGCCCTTCTGTTCTATTCTGGACCTCAATGGATTGAATCATAACCACTTGCATTGTTGAGAGTGATCTACTTTACTCCACTGATTCCAATGCTTATCTCTTCCAGAAACACTCTTACAGGCACACCCAGAAGTATGTTTAGTCATCTGGGCATCCTTTAGCTCATTCAAATTGACACATAAACTTAACCATGACAGAGAGGTAACCCTCTGTCTTGTTTGAGCCACTGTGATTCTGGATCTATGTCACAGTAATCATACTGTAAAGCATACCCCAGTCTACCACTGTCTCTGGTAGGCATTTAGTAAACATTTGTTGATTGAGAGTGAATGAATGAGTGAGGAAAATATTATAGACCTAATGGTTATAAGGTGCAAGCATATTCTGGATTTAAAGAGATTTTATGGGCTGACTTGGGACCTAATCAACATTATTTTCTTGAAACA
The DNA here is from genome assembly GCA_004024845.1 of Tonatia bakeri. NCBI lineage: Eukaryota > Metazoa > Chordata > Mammalia > Chiroptera > Phyllostomidae > Tonatia > Tonatia bakeri. Next base: position 49,913 of record PVIA01008024.1, read on the forward strand.
ACATGGTCCAGGTCCTCCATAGGCTGGCCTGTGTGACACAGACAGTGGAGGACTCTTTGGTTAGAAACAGGGTTACTTGATCCTCCTGCTCCAGATGGAGCCCTCAGATGCAAGGAGACTCATCCTCGCCAATATGGGATGCCCCTTTTAACTAGGGTTCTGCCAATGGAAAGCCCTATTGATGAAGGCTAGGACATGCCAAAGCCCTAAAAAATGGAAGTGAGGCTAAACTTTACCCAAAGTTGTTTGTAAGGTAGGCGTGTGTGTGTGTGTGTGTGTTTGTGTGTGTGTATTCAAAGGCTTTGAAATTGGTGATAGAAGACATATATAATATTTTGACAAGGGGAGCTGTCAGGACAGACACTACACAAAAAGTACAGTAGAACTTGAAATGTCCAGAATATCTCCAAGACTCCTAATTACTGATGCCAGATATCAATCACTCTTCAGGTTACAGTGACTATGTTGGTTTTGAAATGCAAATAAGTATGGGAGGGGCATCCTGTGAGCCATTCTCAGTGGTTTGTAACTCAGTGGGTATGGCTTTATGAAAACTTGCAGCTGACGCAGGTCAGGTTGGAATGGAGGGAGGGGAGAGAGGATGGGGCTGGACAAAGTGATTAGGAAGGACAAAGCTGCAGGGAGCCCAGTTAAAGCTGATGGAAGAATGGGACACCAACCCCTACTTTACCAGAGAAGACAGGCACGTGGCAGTCCTTTCATCCCACCAGGGACTTCAGGGTCTGTCACCTTTAGGAAGTACCAAGCTGTACAGTGGCTCTGAGTTCCCCTGGTCACTGCTGTCCTCAGTGGGAAGGGTTACCTGAGGCCACTGAAGTCAGCTCCTTGCCTCGAGGCAAAGATAGGCCATGCTGGACAGATAGGAGTTGGCCTAAATCTAGGCTGCATGTGTTATTAATTAACTAAAAAAGCCACAAGCTCAGGCAGATTCCATGCCTTAGGTTCTCTTCATTCCTGCCAGACATGTCGTGCAGGTGAGCCCAGGCCTTGGAAACCAAGAGGACCAAAGTCCAGGCTTAGCAAGGAGATACATTAGCAGGTGATTATATGCTTTTTGAAAGTCTCCTGTACAAAGGGGTGCCCCAGGATGCTGCTTACAGCAGGCCCTGCCAGGGAGCTGTGGCTCCACCTGGAGTCACTATTGTTCAGGGAGCCCTGGGGGCTGAGGGCTGAGCAAGAAAAAGCAACTGGTGAGAGGAAATAGAGGGAATCTTCAGCCTGGTCCCACCTGTCCTCGCTCTAAGGCAATGAGACAAATCATTGTCCTGCTCTGAATTCCACTGTCCTTCCTGAACAAGCTGTGCTCTCCACCCCCTCCTCTACCTCCTAATGCTCAGCACAATCTCTCAGGGCTGCTTCTGAGCTGTGTGACCTTGCTCAATTGACAGAGTCTCTCTGACCCATGCTTTTCAGCCATAGAAAGGGGAAAGTCACAACAGCTATTTCAGAGGCTTCTTGCTAATGACAGACACCTGGAATGGAGAGGCTGGCCCATTCAATGCAGTTAGTAGTCCTCTTGGTCACAAATCCGAGTTCTGCTCTCTTCCACCAAGCATAGCCATTGACTTCTGAATCACACTGTTCAGTCAGTCCCCGGTGTTTCTCCGTTGCAGAGGGTCAGAGGCAGTCCCAGCACTCAATCTTCCTGCAGCAAATCTTCCTTGGCCTCTAGTCAATACTTGAAAAATTCAGATCTTCCTCTCTCTCTCTCTCTCTCTCTCTCTCTCTCTCTCTCTCTCACACACACACACACACACACACACTCACACATACATACACAGATACACACCCTGCTTTTCCACCTTTCTAGACAAATCTGAAGACTGGGCCTCCCTGGGTGCCAATTACTGCCAGGGGCCAGCCAAACAGCTGTTGCTGAGTAGTGGTCACTCCCTTTAAACGGGAGTGTGGTTCTTCCGTCCCTTCAGAGCCCCCGTGCCCCTCTGGGGCTCTCATGCTCTGACTGCCCCTCTGGACCTCTGTGACCACACATATTCTTTGCTGCTCTGTGTCTGTTAGGCTCCTTTCTCCCCAGCATCTTCTCTCTGTACCTGACTTCATGTACCAGCACAGTGTGGAGCCCAGAATTGAACACAGAAACACTCATTGACTGTGATTCTTTGCTCTTCTTCACAGCACCTCTGTGACCACGTGACAGGGCTGGCAAGGCTTTGGGACGGCATCTTTGAGCCGAAAGAAATAGGACCATTGCCCATTTAAGGACGATCAGGACTCAATTTCTGTGCTCTCTGGGAGTGTGGGGTACACGTGGAAGCTGCCCTGGCAGGGGAGAGACAAGGGGCTGGCGCAGGGATGCACAGCCGTGGGCCAGGCAGCCAGAGGCCTGCCTGCCAGAGACCTGCCTGTTCTCCCCACCACAGTGGTATTTGGGGGAGGCCTGGGGCTCTCTCTACCTCATCCCGCCCATGGCAGAGACACAGGAACAGGCCTTCCTTTTATAGTGCTCCTCTGAGCATCTGCCCTCATCTTTATCTATAGGACCAGAGCTATTGTCATCATGGGGATGCCTGCCAGGTTCCACTTCCTAGCCCTCTTACTGCTGGATGTGGCCATGTGCCTGAGTTCAAGGCAAAGGGGTGTGAGCAGAAATGAGCTGCACCACCTCCAATCCCAGCCTCTGCACACTTCCTCTGCACACCCCTCCAAACTCTTTTTTCCTCCATTGACGAGGCTATTGACCCAGTGTAGCATTTGAGGCCTTGTGTTGAAAATCACAGGGCTGTAGTCAGCTTGAATCCTAAAAGGGCTATGTGGAGCGAAGCCCCTGCCAATCTAGGACCTCCACCCTAGACTTTTCGATGAGAGAGTGACACATTTCTCTTGAGTTTAAGCTGTAACATTTTGGGGTCTATGTGCTACAGCAGTTCAGCCTCCCCTAATTAACACTATCTTTTAAGAGCAGACTCTTAGTCTTGGGATATATGGATGCCCACGCTATTAAGTATTTGGATACATGGGTTGGGGGAAACCTTGGGCACACAGAGGTTATATGTCTGCTGGTCAGTCACCATGCTGCTGCCATGCCAACCAAAGCCCATCACCAGGCAGGGGGAGGCAGTCATGAGGGCTTCTCAGCCAAAGTGTGGCCAGGCTGTGGCACCATGGTGGGGTCCCACTCTCCAGCCCGGTCACACCCTCGCTCTGGTGCTACCACCTCCCACCCACCCACCCAGGCAGTGCCTGGGATCCTGGCCCTCCGGGTGCTACAGCTGAGGTCCCTACCTGAGCACCCTGGTCAGTCTGCCCTGTCTCCCTCACACACGGAACCTGGACAACCCAGGTCACTCGGGTTTTCTGAGATCCTCTGCTGATGACAGGTAGTGACGTTGGTTCCCAGAACTCAGGATGACCAGAACCCTGTAACTCTGAAAGCTTTATCTTTCAAAGTCATTGATGACACTACGATCTTCAACAGCCGAGCTGCCTTTCTCTCCATCTTTCCTGCCACAACAGTTCCAGTCCCACCCTGGGAGGCCTATACATGGACAGCTATGGCTGGCATCATGGCTGAGGGGAAGGATCTCCAGAATGCATATGGGAGCTCACCCCACTCTGGTAGCAGGGCTAGGTGCAGTCATTCCCATCTGATGAGGCCTGGCAAGGGAAGTATCTCAGTGACAGAGCCTCACCACATGAAGGTGTCTTGATGTCTTGCCCCTTGTCACAAGGGTATCGGTAGCATCTTCAGTGATAGGCCTGGGCAGCTGGGATTGTGTCAGGTTAAATGCACATGGTCCCCAGGGCCAGCTTATTATGGCTCAAGGACTTCCAATCAACATTCCACCTGTCACTGTGGCTTTCCAATTGCTTTTTATGCTGATTTTTATTCCTTTCCCCAAAAATTAAGAAGAAAAAAATTAAAGAGGACACTGACTTTACATCCCAGAGGCTGGACCTGAGGGGACCTGTTGGGAGAACAGGTAAGTTCTTCTGGCCTCATGGAGCTTGATGAGATCCATCTGCAGGGCTGGCTGTGACTCCAAAGCCAGCTGAGGAAGTGTATTTACAAGCTCCGCCCTTGTCTGCATCCTACCTGAGGCCATTTTGCAGAATGGGCTGAGGACTGGGTGGGAAGAGCATGGGGTTTGGAACCCAGGACCTTTGGGTTCAGATCTCTGCCTCCACACTTAACAATGTCTCAGTTCAGGCAAGACATCATTTCTCTTTGAAAGAGGGACTTCTGGCCAAGATAAAGGTGTAGGTAGATATACTGTGCCTCCTTGCACAACCAAAAGAAGGACAACAAATTTAAAAACAAAAAAACAAACAGAACTGACAGAAAATTGAACTGTATAGAAGTCTGACAACCAAGGAGTTAAAGAAGAAACATTCATCCAGACTGGTAGGAGAGGCAGTGGCTGGCATACTTGGTGAGTAGACCACTGGCAGAGTGGGCGATCCCACATTTGCATGTGGATAAACTGGGAGGAACAACTGAGGATCGAGACAGACAACACAACCCAGAGTCCCGGTGTGGGGATACAAAGCCTCAAAACCTCTGACTGAAAAAATCTGTGGGAGTTCAGGTGGTAGGAGAAACTCCCAGCATCACAGGAGAGTTCTTTGGAGAGACCCACAGAGGCCTAGAACATACACAAAACCACTCACCCAGGAATCAGCACCAAAAGGGCCCAATTTGCTTGTGTGTAGCAGAAGTGACTGAAAGCTGGCCAAGAGCTAAACAAGTGGCATTGTTCCTTCTTGGATCTCTCCCCAACATACAGTGCCATAATGCAGTGTTGTGGGTTGCCCCACCCTGGCCAATACCTAAGGCTTCACCCCTTACTATGTAACAGGTGTGCTGAGATGAAGAATATGGCCCAAATGGAAGAACAGATCAAAGTTCCAAAAAAAATACAACTAAGTGACAAAGAGATGGCCAACCTATCAGATGCATAGGTCAAAACACTGTTAATCAAGATGCTCACAGGATTGGTTGAGTATGGTTGCAAAATAGAGGAAAAAGTGAAGGCTACAGAAGGTGAAATAAAGGAAAATGTACAGGGAACCAACAGTGAAGGGGAGGAAACCAGGACTCAAATCAATGGTTTGGAGCAGAAGGAAGAAATAAACATTCAACTAGAACAGAATGAAGAAATAAAAAATAAAAAAAAATGAGGAGAGGCTTAGGAACCTCCAGAACATCTTGAAATGTTCCAACATCCAAATTGTAGGGGTGCCAGAAGGAGAAGAGGAAGAGCAAGAAATTGAACACTTATTTGAAAACATAATGAAGGAGAACTTCTCTAATCTGGCAAAGGAAATAGACTTCCAGGAAGTCCAGGAAGCTCAGAGAGTCCCAAAGAAACTGGACCCAAGGAAGCACACACCAAATCACATCATAATTACATTACCCAAGATTAAAGATAAAGAGAGAATTTTAAAAGCAGCAAGAGAAAAGGAGACAGTTACCTACAAAGGAGTTCCCATAAGATTCTTAGCTGATTTCTCAAAAGAAACCTGACAGGCAAGAAGGGGCTGGAAAGAAGTATTCCAACTTATGTAAGGCAAGGACCTCCATCCAAGATTACTCTATCCAACAAAGCTATCATTTAGAATAGAAGGGCAGATCAAGTGCTTCCCAGATAAGGTCATGTTAAAGGAGATTGTCATCATCAAGCCCTTATTATATGAAATGTTAAAGGGACTTATCTAAGAAAAAGAAGATAAAAAATATGAACAGTAAAATGACAACAAACTCACAACTATCAACAACTGACAGTTGAAGAAAAACTAAAGAAAAACAAAAACAAAAATTAACTAACCAAACAACTAGAACAGGAAGAGAATCACAGAAATGGAGATCACACTGAGGGTTATCAGCAGGGATGGGGAGGGGTGGAATGGTGGAAAAGGTACAGGGAATAAGTAGCATAAATGGTAGGTAGAAAATAAACAGGGGGAGGTTAAGAATAGTATACGAAATGGAGAAGCCAAAGAACTTATATGTATGACCCATGGACATGAACTAAGGTGGGGAGATGCGAGTGGGAGGGGGAGTGCAGGGTGGAGAAGAGTAACAGGTAGAAAAATGGGACAACTGTAATAGCATAATCAACAAAATATATTTTAAAAAAACAAACAAAAAAAGACATCATTTCTCTGGACCTCAGTTTGGTCATCTGTAAAAGGAAACAAGGAATACTCACAAATGAGCTTTTTGTGAGAATTAATAACCACAAGTTTTGAGCATCTATCATGGACTGTAGGTGTGACTATTAAGAATAAGAAAGCCTGCTTTTCCAACCTGTTATCTGACTCACTGCTTGGTTATGGTGACTTCCTTTGTGGCGTCCAGGCCAGCCCTCACTCTTCCTTCTTACTTGATGCAAAGAGATGGCTCCTAATCTTTGCCCAAGCTCTTCCCACCCACAGGGAGTACTCCTGAGAAATACCTTCCATGCCTGTGTGTGTACACATGTGTGCATATGGGTGTGTGCCAAGGATAAGAAGGCAATTTTGCCTTTGGTCCGCACACATTCTGCCCCGGAGTGGGGAGTGTCCGTGAATATGCTGGGGCTGGTCTCGGGCCGTGCTGTGAGAGCAGCGGCATCCATGGTGGGATGGGTGAAGCAGAGCGTAGAGACAGGTGGGTCCAGGCAGGGGTGGAGGGCTTGTAGCTTCCACTCCCATATTGGAGTGCATAGCTCCTCTTCCCCCAAGGAACTTTTTTTTTTTAACAGAATGTTCTAGCTAAAGGGACAGATAGCCACAGGAAGCACAAACTGAGCTTTGGGAAGTGGGAAAGTTTCCCTGACTTTCCAGGTCTGTCTAGCCTTGAGCCCTGGCCTGTGCAAAATATCTGGCTCTCTCTGAAGTACCAGCACACTCACCAGCTGGGCTCAGCGACCTGCCTCTAGTCCTAAGGCCAGAGTCAATTGCCTCTCCACTAGCTCTGCTAAGACCAAAGGCCACAGGGGTCCCTTGTCTCTGTTCTAGGAGGCCATTAGGGCTGGTGTTCCCTTTGTGGGGGCAGAAGCAGGGCTGGGTAGGACCTGCCCATGGGCTATGCAGATGAGTCCTCCAGCCCACTCACCAGTACATACTGAGCCTCAACCATACTCCAGTGCTGCAGGGACTCAGACATGCCCAGAGCAGTCTTTGCCCATGGGGAACATGTGACCAGAGTGGGAGATGGAACATGAAGATGGAGAGTTACCTGCAGAGGAGGCTCGGAATCCTTAGGGACAAGTTCTGTGGATGCTCCGGGGAGGGAGAGGGCTGAGAACTATGGGTGGAGAGGTGATTCGGGAGAGCTTCCTAGAAGAGGTTGGGAAGGGACCGCAGTTCTGATAGGAACAAGCTGTCTTTTGTGACACATCTGCTGCTCTTATCACACACTTTTTTAGAGTCCAATTCTGAAATTGTCCACTCAAACACAATGAGCACATACCTGAGTGGGTAGCTCAGGACATGGGGTTCAGCCTATTCAGGGAGTGGCTACAGGAGCTGTTTTCAATGGAATGGCATCACTGGCCACCAGAGAGCATACTGGGGGCCCAGCCACAGTTCTGGATGTCTCTGTGCCCCGTACTGCTACTGTGCCTCAGCTCCTTGCTCTTCCTTCTCTGCCATCCTCCACACCCTCCACTTTCTGCCCTATAGGACTGGGGCTGTCTGTCCATGGCTGACCCATGGCCTCTGCTCCACAGCCCTTGTTCACTGCCTGCTGTCACTCAGCAAGTCTCTCTCTACATCCCTCTCTGTGGGTTTTTGCCTCTGAAAGCCCCAAGAGGGAGCATCAGTTTGGCTGGACAGACACTGGGCTCTGGGCCATGCTCTTGATCCAGGCTACTGACAGCTGCCCCTGGTCAAGGCTCCAAGTCTGGTCTCTCCAGCTGTGGTCTGAGCCATGGCTGCACAGAGGTGCCAGCCCCTCAGCAGGGCAGCACCTGCACAGGGAGAGTCCTGTGTGTATATACAGGGGGTAGGGTTATATTCTCAGAATCCCACTCATCCAGAACCACTCCAGCGATCCCAGTCCCTGCAGCACTCTCAGGGAATGCCAGAGGCAAGCAGCAACAGAGACTGACCCGTCTGAATACTGCTCCCGGACTGTTTTGCACCAGGGCCTCCAAGAGACCCAGATGGCAACCACAAAGCTCTCGACAAGCTGTGAGCCTTGCACTCTGACCCAAGCCGGGGAGCCAGGCACTAGGGGCAGCTTGGCTTTCACCAAACTTCAGGACTTTTGGGACAAAAAAAATGTGTTCTTTTCTGCCCCACCAAACACTTGTCTCCTTTGATTCTGCCATTGTTCTTTCCAGGGAAATTTAATTTTAAAACAAAAAAACATGTTTTCTAACGTTCATGTGCCAACAAATATTTGATTTGAAAGCAATTCTTTGCTCAATTTAAGCTTTGTTTTTAAGGGACAGGACAAAACATCATACCCATCTGTCCAGAGTGTGTGCTTGGCCCAGGCACAGCCCTGCGTTCCTTTGAGCTTGGAAATCTGTCCTGAGATGTCCAACTGAAACCTCATCATGAGGGTCACATAGTTTCCAATCTGAAGGGTAAGGCAGGGCTGGGTGGCAGCAAGACCATCTCTTTAAATAAGGAAGAACCAGAATATCCTGGACTGCGCATTATCAACCTCGGATGTGTCTCCACACACTAAGTCGCTTCCAGAATGAAGCCACTTTTGAGTTCTGGCCCAGGGTAATGTTGAAAACAATGGAGCTAGTAAGTAACCAGTTGCTGGATAAAATCAAACAGTTTTGTTTTGGGGGTTCTCTGCTTCTGGGAGCAGTTCTTCCACCCTAGGGGAAGACCCCTTCATTGCACCGTCTCCTCCTCCACTGCAAAAACACTGTATCCACAGACCTGGGGTCCAGGGCTGTCCTCAGTGTCCCATAGGTGCACTCAGCTACTACCACATAAGCCAAATCACACCCCTAAACCACCCCTGAAAATGAAGAAAACGCCAGGTCAATCAGTGGCAAGACACCCTGAAGGTAAGTGGGGACTACTGGGCATCTGCACTTCTCTTAGATAATCCCTGTGTTGGAGCCAGGGAAGAGCAACACGAGGCCAGGATCCAGGTCACCTGGGGGCTCCAGCTCTCGGGGCAAATTTGAGGGTGGGATGTATGCTCAGCCACTCACAGGCTGAGTGAGGCTTTGACTTTTATTCTTTGACCCTTCTCTTGGGCACAAATCCTGGCATAGAGTGTTTGGGATGAGCCATATCCACTACAAGCTTTGTCCTCCAGGGATGGATGTGCCCTGCTAGGCTCTGGGTGACAGAGCAGAGCCTCTTGGTAGTAAGGGGGAGGTCACCCACTCAGGTGTCTCCACACCCACAGGCCTGGGTGTAGATGAGGGAAACCGAGCAGAGGGTGGTGGGGGTGGTCAGCCAGAGCCCACAGCCACTGTCCAGGGCCTGCCAACTGTCACCTCAGTGAGAGTCTGACCAGTAGACTTGGATCTTGTTACTCTGGCATCTTTACAGCAAACCTTTATTTTATAGCAATACCCAGCCTATGTTCTAACTAGCATGATGGGTTTACCATCATCATCATCTTGGGTGGAATTCATTCCAATAAATTACCCTGGATCCATTTTGTTCTTTCATCCATCCATCCACTTAGTGATTCCTAAGCATTTTCTGTGCCGGTAGCTGAGGAAAATGCAAAGGCAGGTAACCCACAGTTTCCCATTTTGGAGCAGGAGTTTATGGCTGGCTGTGGGAAGACAGATGACGTTGCATGCCCCAGACCAGCAAAAAGCCTGCAGCCAGGTGAGTAAGCCTATATGTTTGTGTGCATATGTGTGCTCATGTACTCCTGGGCATGCACACACATGTATAAGAGGGAGAGGGAGAGAACAGGCCTAATCTGTGGGGGTCTTGCTCTTGTGAACAGGGACTCATTTATCCATCAAAAACATATTGGGCACCTGCTATGCACCAGCTGACAAGCAGTGAATATGCCGAGAACCCGGCTTGGACAAGCCCCTGTCCAGCACCAAGAAGAGACCTCAGATGTTGGTTGCTCAGGACACTCTCTGAGTGAGGACAAGGTCAGTACAGGTTCCATCATGTCAAGATCTAGTGAGAAGTCCCTGTGCCCAGCTACAGCTGTGGCATTTGTCCCTGCACTGAGGATGGATCCATGCTGAGCCATTGATGCTTTTCCCCAATCTTGTTGTGACAACTTGGATTGAAGCTGTATCTAAAGCCATTGCATATAAAAAATCATAACTAGTCTCCTCAAAAATATTCCTAACCCTTCCTACCATTCAGTCATTGAGTATTTATTAAGCCCAGCACTGTATATGCACCATCTCACTAATCTTTCCAATAATCTTATCACAAAGGCATCTTATCCCTATTTTACAGATGAGAAAACTGAGGCTCAGAGAAGTGGCATATGAACAATTCAAACCCGTGTGGTAAATACTCGAAAGCCATGTACAAATTTCATTTATTCAGCATTTAATTGCAATTAATTCATTATCCCTCCCTAAGTGGCTGACAAGGCTGCACCATAGAGGCAGCAGTGTGGGGGTGACTGGGTCAGCATGCACAATATGGAGCCTGCTGGCCAGGCAACATTAATTGACCTCCCTGGGCCTCTGTTCCCTTGCGTGTGAGATGGAGCCAACAACACCCAACTCAGAGAGTCATTGTGAGGCCTAAGTGAGAACACGTAGAAAAAAATCTAAGTGTAGATACTGACAGTGTATGCAGAACCTCTAACTGTCTGGTGGTTGCAAGGTTGAGATGTGACATCAGACAGGCTTGGCCCTACCCTTCCTGGCAGTCTCTGTTCTTAATCCCTCTGCAGATCGCAAGATCACTGTGGTGCCCACTTTGTGGGGCTGTGAGAGTGAAATGAAGCAATGGTACCTGAAGGAAGATAATAACAACTGTCACAGGCTCTGTCTTCCGGGCAGCACGGAGCAAATGCACGGACCCCTGACTGAGACTGCTCTCTGTCCCCAGCTGGGCATCCTCTATCCCTGGCCTCTTAGTTGTGTCCAGTTCCTTCCAACTTCTCAAACCTTCAGCTGGTCAGTTCCATGAATTTGAAGGACCAAGGTCAGAGGCAGAAATAAAGAAAAAACAGCTTAGCAGTCTTAAATCACCACTTTAAGTGTTATGGGAGGGCAGAAAAACAAAGATAAGATACTAGGCAGGGCCAAGCAGATCTAGGTGGCCTTGGGCAAGCCCCTTCACCTTCCTGTGGGCCTGTCCCTTTGAGCTCAATACAGCAGTGACTATTGCAACTGTCATTACGATTGCCGTAGTATCCTCGGTGTGGGAAGCCAGGGCTCTGTCCCAGACTCACTGCTCTTCTCTGCACCAGTTCATGGCTCAAGGACTCACAGTAAGGTCTATCTCCAGCCAGGCTTTCCCCTGAACTCCAGACGCTCCCATCCACCTGTTACTGTGACAACTGCCTGGAGGTCTTGGCCCATCTCTATATCAGCTTTTCCAGAACTGAGCTCCTGGACACCCTGCAGGAGGCCCAAGTGCTGCGGAGGCTTCCATGAGAAGAAGCAGGTGCTTGCCTCACAGAAAAGAAAACCTGAAATCACTGGGGGTGAGAGGACATTGCACAGGAACTGTGTGCCTACATCAGTGAATGCTGAGCTGACAGGGTGACTCAGCTGGAGCTAAGATTCTACCACATCATGTTGCTAGGGTACCCCAGTTCTAGATCATATAGGGAGTGAGGTCATTGTTCCCCAGTTGGGATCAGCCCTGGCTCTAGATTTCAACTCTAGCATATCAGAAAAAGTGGGGATATTGGATCCTACCACAGGATGTTGTGGAGAGGCCTGGAGCGGGACCAGCCCCCTGTGGGTGCTCTGTGGGTGCTGCTGCCTGGCTTGCAGTCTCTGAGTGCTGGGCATCGCGGGTCTTCAGGTTTCCCCATCTTGATCCAATGGCACCACACACCTCAGCCTCCTTCCTTAATACTGTCATTTTAGTTGCTAAAATTCTACGATAAAGAAACAAGAAAAATGGGAAGTCACTCCTCGAGCTCCACCCCTATTCCCCAGCACTGTCTTCTGTTGGCAGGTGTAAATTTCTCTCTGCCCCATTCTCTGTGCAGGAGTGTGCACATATCTGGGGGACTGCATACATAGGACTTCAGAGAATTCAAATGGGGCCCAGCTGCTCCTGTGCTTGTGCATCTTGATTCTATTTTCACTCAATAAGTTGGGAGCATTTCTTAATGCCAGAGTAGGCTCTCGTCATTGACTTCATGGCTCTCCTTCGTGCAACCACCACCCTGATGTGGAACAGTGAGGTGGCTCCCCTCTGTCCCTGTGCTAGGACAAACTATGATGCATTTTGCAGAGATAGCCTCCTAAAAATGGAATTTCTGGGTCATAAGTAGCATTCATTTAAATGTCACCAAGTCACCCAGCTTGCCCTTCCCCTGTCAGCAGGCACCACACCCAACCACGTGTGAGGCTCCAGGACTGCTCATCAGTGCAGCATCAGCTTTTCTTTCGATCCTGCTCCCCACCCAAGTGGTTTTTGCTGGTGATGGGTGAGCATCTATCTCTTCAATTGTTCACTGGCCATGAACACTTCTTGTTCTATGAATTACCCACTCCTCTCCTTTGCCCATTTTTTTTTTTCCTGCAGGGCTGTATGTATCTTATTATTAGCTATTGGAATCTCATCATATGTTGTGATATTAATTTGTTGTTTGTTGCACATGTTTTAAATATTTTATCCCAGGCAGTCAAATACCTTTTAACTCTGTTTATCATGTATTTGCCCTGCATAAGCTTTTTATTTTTATGTAGTCAAATCTGTCAGGCCTTTCTTTTATAGCTTCTGGATTTCGTGTCTTGCTTAGAATAGCTTCCCCTCCTCCAGGATCATGAAAACATCCTCTCTTTTCATCCAGTGGTTTTATAGTTTTGTTTTTTCCTTTTACAGCCTTAATCCATCTGAAATGTATTTTGCAGCATGACAGACACTCCCTCTCTTGTGAAACCTGGTCTCGCTGTGGCATACACAGATGCTCCCACTGTGCCCATCTTCCCATTCACCCATTAGACACACAAAGGCTTTACTCTGCGCCAAATACTGATGATAGCGGAGGGGACCACAGGCCTGCCCTCAGAGAGATGGTATCCAGTGGAGGAGACACAGAGCAACCAAATATACACATAATTAAATAATGCAACTTCTGGTAATTTGGGGATGATACAATGGCATAAGGGGATAAAGAGTTAACACTAGCGTGTTATTTTTTAAATGTGGTCAGGAAAGGCCTCTCTGAGAAGCTGGCTAAAGCCAGAGATGTTGGTGCAGTGAGGGAGTGAGCCACATGGCTTCTGGCGAGAAGATTGCTCCAGAAAAAGAAAGAGCAAGTGCAAAAGCCCTGGAGTGGGAATGTGCTTTGCCCAGTCAAACAACAGCAGGGTGGCCATGTGGCCCCAGTTAGAGCCTGGGGTAGGGGGAGGAGCAAATCATGGGGCTGTGGAGGCCACTGGGAGGGTCAGGCTTTATTCTGGGTATGTTTGGAAGTCTTTGAAGATGGCCTTGGTGCATGAGGTGTACGAGGAAAAGGTGGGTAAGTGGGTGTCAGTGTCTGTGTTATTTCTTTTCTCCGTCAGTCTTTCAATATGGGTGCAGCAGTATCCACCCCATGCCTTGTTCCTCACACTCATTCTCATTCATGTGGTATTAATCTCCATCAGCATGCAATGGTGCATGTGGCACAGTTGTGGACCTTCCACAAGCATCTGAGAGTGACCCATGTTAACTCCAACCCGCACCCTGGTTCCAGCCCTGTGTGTCCCCTGACCCCTGACCCCATCAGAACCTTATATAACATGTCCCAATATAAAACCCATCCTTCCCTCCCCATTCTCTAGAGAAGGTGACAGAAATGGATGCTGGTCACTGAATGGCCACAGAGGCCACATAAAGGTGCAGCAAGCACACCACCACCTGGACCCGGAAGAGGCTGGGCATGGGGAGGTTTTCCCTTGACTAGGGAGACTGATAGGTCAGCCAGTTGGAGGTGTCACTAGTGTGGTGCTGCGGTACAAGAGGATGTGCAGAGTGGGCTCAGGATGTGGAGGGAGCCCTGAGCCAACCCAGGAGACAGACGGAGCTGGCAGCGATGGCGCTGTCCTGGGGCGTGAGGCTGATCCCTGAGAGGGAGGTGGCAGGAAGGTGGTCAAAGAACATCAGCGGGGACAGAGGAGCAAGAAGGGTGGGCCCAGGGAGGGAGCGGAGGTCTCAGAAAAGTGGGGAAAGAAGAAAACCGACTCCATGACATCATGACTTCACCCGGGGCATGGACCCTACATGGGTACAAAGGGTTCTCTTCTGACCAAAGCTGTGGGTGTATGCACACACACATACGCATAACACACATGCACATGCCACAGACATAATACACACAGATCAATCAGACACCACAGACACTATACATACCCCCACATGCATCAGACACACTCCACACACAGACATATATATACTATACAAACCATGGATACATACACATCAGATATATATACCACAGTCACATCTACCATGATACAAACATACCATCCACATGCATACTACCCAGACATACCCCCCCCATATATACACAGACACACACTACTGACACCCAGATCTCACTAGGGACACCCTCAACCCCTGTTCTGGCTCTCTGCATTTCACTGGATTCTCCAGAGAATGAGGCCTGGGTTCCTAAGGGGCACACTCAGATGTCCCTCCTCTGGAGCCTCAGATGAGGAGGACTGGGGCACCCCACAGGGGGACTGGGCCTGGTTGCCTATGCTGGTGTTACAGCACAGGAGTCAGGCTGTGTGCCAGAAGCTGCACAGCCTGGTGAGCCAGACCTGCCTTTCTTTGGTGGTAGCCAGCCTCCTGATCCAGAGACTGCGGGAAGGAGAGCCCTCGGGGTCCCTGCCTGGGTTGGTGAGCAGGCAGCTGGAGAGTCTTTGAGCTGGTCTCCACCAGATCACACTGTCCTCCCCTCAGAGGACTGTCACAGTGTTAAATACACACCCTTTCATGTGCTTTCATGCATTTTTTTAGCCATGGTTCTTTTTGGAATTTAAGATGGAAAAGAATGGGAGTTAAACATTAAAGCAGAGGGGGGAGAGAGGCAGGAAGAGAGAAAGTAGAAGAGCTAGGTGGTGTGGGGCCTGCCCTTGACTGCCAGCCATGCAGCAGACACACTACACAGTCTTATCTTTGCTTTCTACATATCCCCTGAAAACTATTGCTCTCTGGTTGCATAGGTGACCGGGAATGGTCCTGTGGCTTGCCAGAGGTCACAAAACTGACCTCCCTAGCATCGTCCATAGCCCTCTCTCTGCAACGTGTGATCTCCCTCAGGACAACAGACCAATATCAAACTAAGGAAGCAGCTTAACTAAGCCAATCATGCCCCCCACATCAGCTCAGCTAATCCACTCTGCAGGGAGGCAGCATGGCTCTATTCCTCTAGTGAGCTTGGAGGGTCAGGGAAGGAAGAGTAGGACCAGCAGCAGGGGCAAACAGGTTAGGCCATCCCCAGGAAACTTGGGCCAGGGGGTCATCTTGGGGAGAGAGAGCCAGGTCAGGTGCCAAAGACTGAAAGCTGGAGTTCAGGATGACCAGGACCTGAGCAGGCCCCAAAGCATGGGAGGGAGGATTGTGAGTACTGGAAAGTCCCGAGGTCAAGCCTCCTCAATCACACTTCCCATGCAGAGGTTAGGGTGGGCTCCCTGTGATGTCTAGGCTGGTGTGCATCATCTCCCCCTGGTAGGAGGGCTACACGGAGAGAAGCACTCAGGAGTGAAGTGGGAGGCAAAACTCAAGCTCTGGCCAGGCAGACTAGGGTGAGAGGTGGGTGGAAGAAGGAGGGAGGGTAAAGTAGGAAGGTCCCCTGCCTTGGACATCACAAATCACAATTAGAGTGATTATGAAAGTGGATACCTCCAAATGTTGGCTGTCACTTAGTTCTTGACCTGCTGCAGTCTCCTATCCCACAGTGGTGTCCTTTGTCCCTGAGTACAGACACACTTCCATTTAGACCTCTAGGACTAATTCTGACTTTAGACAGGAAAGGATTTAAGGTTATTCAATCTAACATTCTGAAACTCAGAAGATTTCGACCATCTCACAAGACTCCAGGCCATGGCTCCCTGTCTCACTCTTCTGCATCAGCTCCACCGGACCCCTTAGAACTTCCCAGACACCCATACTTAATCACACCTCTGTCTGGCTACCCCAGGCCTCCCTCTACAGAGGTTTGTACATCTGGCCTTCTCTCATCCTTCTGGCCCTGCCCTTGGCAAGGCCCTCTCTAACACCCTAAACTTCTGCATACCCCCTGCAATAAACACAGGCTGTCATACTTTTCAGCACATATAATTAACCAGAAATAATTAGTTAGTTAGTTAGCTCATTGGCTAGCTAGATTGATGATCAGTTATTTAGCTCCTGGCTTATGTCTGTTATCTCAACCTGCTCGTAAGGACCCAGACTGGAGGGCAGGGACATTGTTTGCCCTACTCAGCACCTGATCTTTTTGATCAAGGCAAGGGGTTACAGTGCCTTTTTGGAATGAATGAATGAATGAATGAATGAGTGAATGGCTGCACCCACTAGACACACATTCCCTGAGCACCTACTGAACAAGCCAGCATGGGTGAATAGGATGGGACACTCCTTGGTGCAGGGGTCTCACCTGTTTCAAGCCTGTCCCCACCTGGAGCCTCAGCTCTGACAAACAGCCTTCTCCCTTGCCTCCAAGGTGCCCTGTTGCACACCAGTCCCCACTCCTCCACATCTGTATTAGTTCTGGTGGGAACGCCTGAAGAACAATGGGAGCTCCCACTGCAATTTCCTCACCCACTGAGCCCATTCCTGAGGTCATGACCTTGCTGCTCCTTGAAACCTTGCTCTTCCCTGGCTAGAGGAGAACCAAGGTGACACCAACCTTAGGCAGGATCGCAGGAGAGAGGCAGACTCCACTGAGCCAGGAGAGGTGGGGGAGCCCTCATTCCCAGGAAGGTGAGCAACAGCTGCAAGGCCTATAGAAGGTGTGGGTCACTGCAGGAGCCAAATAGAAAGGGATGACTCTCACTTGAGCAGAGGATGAGATTGAGGATCTTCCAGCCCTTATCCCCTGGATGGCCAAGAGTGGGGTGAACCCTGGGCCCACCTCACTTCTGGAGAAGGCTTTGGGGACCTGTAGGAGCTCAGTGTAGCAGTACCCACATCACCAAATCACACAGCTTTGGGATAATCCCAGGCAATGTGCCCCCAACACTTCAGAAGCTTTAGTTTTTTTACTGAATATGAGGCCTCCTAAATCTAATTTCTGTGTCTCATAAGAGGTCAAGAGGAGCTGTAAGCAAATGGAGACAGGGACTTGATCAATGAGGATGCTTCTGCTGAAATGGGTAGAAAACCAAATAAAAAATGGTGTTGAAGAAAATTTCACATAACAAGAAATCTTGAGGAATACAGCACCAGAGTTTGATGCAGTGATTCAGTGACATCGTCATGGACCCAAGTTCCATCTGTGGGATCCTTGGTGTGTTTGTAACTTTGTCCCAGATTAGCTTTCCTCGTGGTTTCAAGATGACTGCCAGTGTTCCTGACGCTATACACAAACACCATTGTGGGACAAGGACATACCTCTTTCTTTGTGTCTCTTAGTTAGTGGGAAACCTTTCCCAAAACCTCCTCCCCTAGGTCATTTCCCCTTACATTTTATTGGACAGAATTGTGTCACATGCCCTTTTCCAAACCAATCACTGCCAAGGAGCTTGAAATTACTATGTTTGGCTTAGAATAGTTAGGATTTAGCTTCAAACCCTGGGTGGAGTGGGTGTGGACACTAGCACACCCCAGTCTTACCAGTGAAGAAGAGACTGTTGAGGAAGGGACTAACCTCCAGGCCAGAGAGTGCAAGGAGGGGACCTCAGAACCATGGTGTCCCAGAACCTATGGGCCCCAAGCATGCTGGGTTCAAGGAAGACTTGAATCCAGCCCTTATCTTGGTTCTCATGTTACACAGCAACACACACCTGTGACAACATTGGGCTATTGAACACTGTGGGGTGGGAAACCCAGCTGGGGCCAGGGCTGCAAATTGACAGCCAAGGGAGCTTTTGAGTCTGGGGTCAGACAGACTGAACACCTGGACCCTCTAGACTGATGCTATTCAGCTTGGAGCCCGGGACCTTCTACTCTGCCAGGGTTCCATAAACATTTGTCAAAGCGCCCCCATAGGAGGTAATAAATCCCAGTGGATGAAGTTGGCCTCAGCTCAGAAGCTAGGGCCTTTGCCTCTCTGAAAGTGCCTAGTCCAAGCAGCTGGGGCATCTCCCACGCTCTCAGTAAAGACAGGAGCATCCTTGCATGGTCAGTGAGGAAAAAACCCCACCCTCTGGAACAGCATCTACTTTCTGCCAGGAATTTGGCAAGGCATTTTATAGGCTAGCAGCTCCCCTGTGGTTCCCAAGGCTCTCACTCCTCATGAAGTACATCTGTATAAAAGGAGGCAGAGACAGCCCACCCCCAAGGTCATGTCTCCCCATGTTGTTAGCTGCCATTGATGGAAAGCCAAATGACCCTTGAGTGGAAGGTGGCATGTGGAAAAATGTATTTACTTTGAGAGCCAGTTTTCCCCAACTTGTCATCTGCTCTTAGCTCATGACTTAAATTGGGCTGGTTCTTCCTTATTCCTGGCTGCTGTTTCCTTTGATATTTTAAGAGGAGCCCAAGAAGGCAGTAGAACAGCCCCAGACAGGCCACTGAATGTTGTAGCCTTCAGAGATTTCAGGATCAATAGACAGAGGAACTGAGGAAAGCTGGAAGCCAAAGTGCTTTTTAAATTTAAATTTATTTCTCATATTTGAGCTCATTTGATTCACTTCACAGTCTGTAAGACATTCGACCCAGGGATTTTTATGTCCATCTGAAAGATGAAAAAGTTGAGTGGCTTGCCCAAGGTTCCAGCTGGGTGAGTGATAGAACTGAGGTTAAAATCCTCCAAGCTCTGGGCGGTTTGACGGCACCATTCACGATGCTTCCATGAATAAGTGAGCAGGCCCTATGCTGGGATGTCCTGCCTTCTACTCTGGTCCTCCAACAAATGCCTCATTGCAGGGAGACTATTTCCCAAGGCACCAGCAAAGCTGAGTGACGCACTCTTGGTTGTGATGAATGCTTTGAAGTGAGCTGCCCGTGCTGTGTTTGGAATGTAAGAGTGTGGCTGGTGTTTAGCAATATGTGTACAGATTAGCAGCTCTGGAGTATCCTCTGTGTCTGGTGTCCTCTTATCAAAAGTGTGGCAGGTCTCTATCCACTGGCTCCATCAAAAAAGGGCACAAAATCTCTCTCTAGATCACCCAGAGCCACAAGACATCCAACCCACACAAGATGCACTTGTGTAGCTGAGCTACCCCTACACCAAAGGACACGTGCTTCCCTTGGCCAGTGAGGCAATACCCAGTTCCAGGTATCTTTAATATGCAATTGCTAGGGGCTGCCCTACCCTTGCTGGGCCTCAGTCACCAGAACAAGCCAGCCTCAGACTCTGCTATCAGCACATGTCCTACCCTTCTGGGCCCAGGAAAAGGATGAGCCCTTGGTTTTCCTCTTGCTCAAGAGCCTTTTCCTTCCCCACTGGGTCAACAGGGCTGGGAGGTTCACTAAAGTTGACCTGTGCTTTATTCCCATCCTAAGCTATTGACTGGAAAAAAGCTCATCATCTCAAAGGGACAAAACCTTCTTCTGGTTCACTCTGCTGTGCTATACTTGGGGCTGAGCTGACAGCGGAGACATGCAGGGTGTCAGTTTTCAAGGACCTCCATCTCTCTCAGTACCAAGTCCCGCTTCCCCCACCTTTAAGGTCCAGCCAAAGCCCATCTCCACCCCTATCCTGAGCCTCCTCTAATGACAAGCACCCTCTCTTCTTGACCATCTTGGACCAGCTCAGGATTTCAATTCGCACCCACATGCAGATAAGCCCTGGATGTGTATCTCCAGCTGAGGCCACAGCTGGAGACACATAACCTCATCCTTGCATTTAGGAGCCACTGAAACACTCCCCTGGCCTGGGCCACAAAACCATGTCCATTATCACCTCCCCAAACCACTTCTTCACCTATATCACCATCTAGGAGTTGTCCAAGAACCCCCAGCCCCCTCACCCAATTACCACATTCTGTTTCTTCTTTCTGTCCCCACTGCCACTCTCATGGGGTAGGGGTGGGGTAGGAGGTTGCTACTCCAGCAACCTCTTCACTGGTCTCCTGCCCCAACCTTTCCCCCTTCCCAATTTGCTTTTCCCTGGGAGAAAAGATCATTTTAGTTGCAAACCTTTTCATGTTGAAACAGCCTACTTGGTCTTCAAAACAAAGCCCAGCCTCTTCTTTCCTTTGGAAAGCCTCCCTACTTGCTGTTCCAGGTAGGCATGAGCTTTGTCCTCTTGTTGCCCCACTGGGTCCCTGCTTTTGGCAGCTACCACTGTCCCAAAGTCAAAATGCTAGGCAGCCCTGTCAAGTAACTTGAGCATATTCACAGCTCAGGAGACTGCACTCAGGAGACTACGCCTGCCAGTCTGGATACTTGCTTTTTCTTATGAAGCTGTAGTTTGGAGTCTCATCTACTGCAGCCTATCAGTCTTCTCTCACCCTACCTCTACTCTGCTCCACCCCACTCCCCAGTCCAGACCCCTAGGAACCCAGGGCAAGTCAGAAGTCCCAAGAGCTGGCTTTCATTCTCCAACACTCTTTTTCCAAACAGGGACTACTCTCCCAGCATCAAAACTTACCATCCTGGGACCCACTGACCTGTGGTCTCCCAAATGAACTGTGAATCCACAATAATGTGTTAATGACTGTCCCAATCCTAAATATTTGCAGTGCCACCAAGGATTTGAGGAAAAGATGGGCCTTGAGAAAAGATTCCTTTGGGCCTTAGCCCAAAGGAATGAAAGAAAGAAAAACCAGATGACATGGCTGATGGCAGAGGCACTTGGGTGCAGAAGGGGTGGGGTGGGCAAAGGGGGGGAGTGTTCCTTCTATCATGCACTCCCCACCCACTGCCCCGTCTGGGGGTCAGGAGAAAGGACAAGAGCTCTGCCTGCCCCAGCCTGAGGCTTGTGCATGCAAGGCCCCCTGTACTGGGCCCAAGGTCCTAGCTGGAGAATATGTTGTCAGGGCTGGAGTCCAAGGGAACCCCACAAGCTTAGAATTTAGAACTGGAAACTTTCAAAGTCTGAGTCCATTTAGACTCCAAAAAGCACAACTTCTATTCTTTAGACAGAAGGGGCGAGGAGTGGGTGGGGAGTCGTGGAGAGAGAGAGCATAAAACATCTCATAAAAAGGCTGCGAGTCCCTGCTGGACATCAAAGGCTCCTGGGGAGCCGCCTGTGGATGAGTTCAGGGTAAAGGAATCGTCAGCATATGGATTAAATTCCCCATTCATTATGCATGCACAGAGCCCAAGAGGAAACTTCACACAGCAGGGCCCTGGTTCAACGAGCTGGAAAACGCTCTGAGTCACGGAGGGACCCCAAAGGCAGCCAGCCACTCCCTGCAGTCCCAGAGCTTTCCGCTGTGGAAAAACCCGCACTGGAGGAAGCAGGCTGTATCCTCAGTGGGCATCACAACAATCTCTCTGAGGTCCCTGTCCCTGGCAACACAGCTGGGCCCCCTCCCTGGGTCTGCCCCACTCATCCTTCCCCACTGCCACCCCAAGGCCCTGGCCCAGCAGGGACACAGCTTCACCTTCCTGAGCTAGGCCTGTCCTGATCCCCTACCCCCACCCCTGCAGCCTGCTCTCCTAGGGCTACAGGAGTAGAGACCCCCCTTCCTTGGCAGGATTTCCCTCTGGAAAAGGACCCCCCTTTTCAAGTACCCTCACTCATTCTTTGGACCACTGTGGTCATCCCAACTCACTCTATGGGCCACTTCCTTTGTACCCTAAATAACTTTTCCAAATTTATTCTAGCCCACCAGGTTATTCTGGGATCCACATTCCCAGGGAAGCCCTGGGACTACACTAATCACAATGGCAAGGTAGCCACAGGGTCACATCGCCCAGGTCTCACTTCAAGAACAGAGGACTTGCTAGGACTTTTGGCCAAGGTGGAGGCATAGGTATGCATGCTTTACCTCCTCGCACAACCACAAGAAGGAACACAACTAACCTCAAAACAAAAAACAACCAGAACTGCCAGAAAATCAAACCGCATAGAAGTCTGACAAATGAGGATTTAAAGGAAAAATATTCATCCGGACAGGTAGGGGGGACAGAGACAGGGAGCCAGGGCAGAAAGGTTGCAGTGTGGCAGTGGCCCATGGAATGAGTAGTCCCACATTCACATGTGGTGGATAAAAATGAGGAGGGACACCTGGGGCGTGAGTCATCCCAGCCCCAGGTCAGATTGCATAGCCTAGGGTTCCAGCAGCAGGAAAATAGAGCCTCATAACTTCTGGCTGTAAAAGAAACTGCTGGTCTCTCAGGAGGGTCTATTCAAAGGGCCCCCAAGGTCCTAGAATGTATGCAAACCCACCCGCTCTGGGAACCACCACCAGGACAATAGTTAAAGGGTAGCCAGTTACGTACGAGAAGTGGGTGAAGTGACTGGAAATGGGGGGAGGGTTGAGAAAGTGGCATTGTTCCCTTTCCAACTCCTCCCCCACATACAGCAACACAAAAACGGTGAAACAAGTTGCCCTGCCCTGTCAAATACCTAAGGTTCCACCTCTTACAACATAACAGGTGCACCAAGACAGGGAGTCAAAGCAGCTCTACCTAATACACAGAAAAACACAGGGAGGCTGCCAACTTGAGGAGAAAAAGAAATATGGCCCAAATGAAAGAGTGGATCAAAATTCCAGAAAAAACCTAAGCAAAATGGAGATAGCCAACCTATCAGATGCAGAGTTTGAAACACTGGTAATAACGATGATTAGAGAATCACTGAATACTGCAAATGCATAAGGAAAGAAATGAAGGCTACACTAAATGAAATAAAGAAAAATCCACAGGCAACCAACAGTGAAGGGAAGGAAAGCGGGGTTCAGATCAACAATTTGGAACATAAGGAAGAAATAAACAGTCAACCAGTACAAAATGAAGAAACAAGAATTCAAACAAACAAACAAAAAACACGAGGAGAAAATAAGAAGACTCTGGGACATCTCCAAAAGTGTCAACATCCAAATCATAAGGATGCCAGAAGAAGAAGAAGAAGAAGAAGAAGAAGAAGAAGAAGAAGAAGAAGAAGAAGGAGGAGGAGGAGGAGGAGGAGGAGGAGGAGAAGGGCAAGAAATGAAAAACTTACTTGAAAAAATAATGATAGAAAACTTCCCTAATCTGGCAAAGGAAACACACACACAAATTCAGGAAGCACAGAGAGTACCAAACAAGTTGGACCCAAAATGGACCATACCAAGATACATCATAATTAAAATGCCAAAGGTTAAAGATAAAGAGAGAATCTTAAAAGCAGCAAGAGAAAAGCAGATAGTTACCTACAAAGGAGTTCCCATAAGACTGTCAGCTGACTTCTCAAAAGAAACTTGGCAGGCAGGAAGGGACTGGCAAGAAGTATTCAAAGTGATGAAAAGCAAGGACCTACAACCTACATTACCCTATTCAGCAAAGCTATCATTTAGAATGGAAGGGCAGATCAAGTGCTTCCCAGACAAGGTAAAGTTAAAGGCATTCATCATCACCAAGCCCTTCTTATATGAAATGTTAAAGGGACTTACTTAAGAAAAAGAAAATCAAAACTATGAACATTAAACTGACAACAAACTCACAACTGTCAACAACTGAATCTAAAAAAACAAACACAAACTAAGCAAATAACTAGAGCAAGAACAGAATCATAGATATGGAGATCATTTGGAGGGTTATCAGCTGGGGGTGAGAGGGAGAATGAGGAAAAGGTGCAGAGATTAAGAAGTGTAATTGGTAGGTACAAAATAGGCAGGGGGATATTAAGAAGAGTATAGTAAATGGATAAACCAAAGAACTTATATGCACTACCCATGGACACGAGCTCAGGGGGGATTACTGGGCTGAGGGGGGCAAAGGGAAAAAATTGGGACAACTGTAATAGCATAATCAATAAAATACACAGGGTCTGGCACATATAACATCCATTTTTATTAGAAAATCCTTTATTACAAAATCATAAGTATGTAATTCTGTAACATAACAATGTCACATTCAAGCACACCACATGACATTTTAGATAAAATGTTCAATTTGCTGTTCATCTTGTAGGAGACATTCATATACCAGCTATCCCCAAGCAATTCTTAGTTCTTCTGGACCTGTACTTCAAAAATAAAATGAAATAAAAATCTTTGCCTACACCAAAAACAAACAAACAAAAACAGAAGACTCATTCCCCAGCCACTGGGATTGCTCTACAGTCAACTCTCCCTGCCCTCCCCCTCTAACAGGAGAGAAATTTGTCACTGAAGGACATCCTTTCCTTGGGGAAACTGAATCAATCACTGATTGGTGGTGCAGGGATACAAAGGCTGGGCCTCATCTTCAGAGATCCCCTCAGCATTCATGAAGCCTTTGTAGAGACTCCCTGGTGCTGGACACCACCCTCTGACTTCTCTTGCATCTTCCCTTCTGGTCCACAGTGTGTATCCCAAAGTGGTCGCAATTAACCTCCCACAGACAAACCTCCATCTCAGGCTGTTCCCAGCAGCCCCCACCTGTCACATATGTCAAAGAGGCAGCAAAGAAAGAGCAACCTCATTAAAAACTGGTCTCTTGTCCATGCAGAGCTTCAGGAGAGCTGGATGGATAACACATTTTGGTCCTCAAGAGGGACAGGCTCCCTAACTCAACCCTAAACTTGAGTTCAGATCTTTCTAGCCAGTTATGCTTAAACACTCATACTTTGTCTGCATGTAGAGAAAGAAATTGTCTGTGATCAGCCTGGGCCTTCTTCCTGCACCAAGAGAGACAGAAGACCACAGAAGGAAGGCAGACCATCCACTGCACATCTCTGAGTGCACAGAATCCTGCCCAGTGGCAAATGTGGCCCTAGAATAGAAGTTCCTCTTCCCTTGAAGTGGTACAAGGAGGGAGCCAGCAGAGGAATGGAAGGCCTGATCCCTGCTCAGCTTCTGATCTGAAACTGAACCCAGGAATTCCAGCCTCAGCTTCAGACATCACTATTAAGTGGGCAGTCACTTAATTCTTAGGAGCCCCTTAGCTGTAAATTGTCACCGATGTCCCCAGACTGCCAACTTCATGGAGCTGGGATAAAGACGCACTGAGAGATGTAGTGGGAAAGCGTTGTGAATAATGAGGAGGTGCACACAAGCAGAAGCCTGCTATTATGGTGACGTGGAATTTTCCCATGAGCTGGTCTGTCTCCCTCTCCAGATTCTACCTCCAGGGGCTGGGATCAGGTGCTACATAGCTGGGTTTCCCTCTGGTCAGCAGAGCTGTGTCCATAAAGCCTGGACACAGGCACTCACACAGGCTGGATGAATAAAATAAGAAATGCAGGAATCAGTGAACATCCTTTCATTTTTCCCCCCAAAGACCCAAAGGCATACAAACAGACATGACAGTCAGCTTGACACGGAGTCTAGCCCAACTGTGCGGAGACTTCACCTGGCATTCCTCTCTCTAATCACTTCATCCCTTTTGTCCCAACACCTACGTCTTGCAAGTTGGTTTCTGTGCTGTTTGTGGTTGGGTTGACTCAGAAGGAAAAGGGAAAGGGAGCTAGTTACTGCCCAATGGCACTCTATATACTTTACCTCACTGATGGTTCACAGGACCCAGGGCCACCAGTCCTTGGTACACAGACTGTGCCCTGCACCAAAACACCCAGCTGAGATTGCGGGAGCTCAAGTCAGTCTGTAGTCCACTCACCAAGTTCTGTGCT
This sequence comes from Tonatia bakeri, assembly GCA_004024845.1. NCBI lineage: Eukaryota > Metazoa > Chordata > Mammalia > Chiroptera > Phyllostomidae > Tonatia > Tonatia bakeri. The sequence goes on from PVIA01008024.1 coordinate 75,834, forward strand.
CAATGGGGCACTTTTTCTCATTCATACAAAGATGCATTAAAGATAGCAGTGCCCAGGTACCTAACCCCTCTGAAGGATGGTCTTATAGAGGGCTAAACTGAGGCTAGTAGAAATTAAGTAACTTGCTCAAGGTCATACCACTGGTATGTGGTGAAGCCAGGACACAATTTCAGGTCTATCTGACTCCATTCTGTTCAGAACATTGGTGGCATAGAAGGGTATTATTAGGCCAACTTTGGCTTCATAAAGTAGTCTGGACAGAGGATTTCTCCACAGGCTGGTTTATGCTTGACCCAGCCTTATAATTTGAGCATGAAGATGATCCCTTTCATGATATGTTTGAGTTCTTTTGATTTTAAGCAATGGAGGCCAACCTCCATTACCAAAAAAATCATTAGAAGAATACTAAGAGGTGTGGTAGAATCCAAGAAAGGAACTAGACATCCCCACAGAAATACCAGAAAGACAGAGTCAGGATTGTATGGGACAGCTCTGATGACCCCAAAGGCAGAGTTCATGGTCTTCCATCCAGAACTCTGTCATTAACTTTGTTTGGTTTCCCATCCTTCAGCAAAATTTCCAAATTCCAGAAAGAAAGAGGAGAGGGGG
>PVIA01008025.1:0-76392 GCA_004024845.1 Tonatia bakeri
TCAGAGAGCCTCACTGACACTTGCGGCCTCCGTTCCCTTGTCCGCACCCCACCCGCCCACATCCTATGTCATATTGCCTCTAAAGTGTCTGCCCTTCCCGCCCAGGAGGAAGGCCTGATGACTTCATCGGTTTATAAACATTGCCCACTCGTTAATGAAACCCAGACAGGAAAATATAGAGAAATGTATCTAAGATCTCAACATCTCGCCATCCCCAGAGTCCAGCACTATGGACACTCTACTGAACATCCTTCCAGAAACACATGCACACACGCACACGCACACACACATGGAGCAATGCGTGTCGATAGATACTCCTGTCCACAATTTCCATGTGATCCGTTGAAGACTCCAAGCTTCTCAAAGCAGGGCCCACGGATCCATGAAGAGCCTCCGGGTGACAGTTAACAAGCCAGTTCCTGGCCCCCACCCATGACCTACTGACTCACTCTCGCTGGGGCTGAGGCATTAAACCAGTTTAGGGGGAGACGGCACCCGGGTGTCCCCTGGGAAGAGGCAAGCGGCACCATTCCTGGGCAGAACAGAGCATGCCGTGGGCACATCGCCTGGCCCAGGGGAGACAGCACAGGGCTCCGCCACAGACCAGGGGACGGGGCACGGACCGTGACTCCCAGGCTCATAACGATCACATGCAATACTGCTTACTGGCCCTGGGCAGGAAAAAGTCACCTCCCTTTCTTCTCTGTCCAAAGCGCTCATGCTGAGAGTGACTGAGTCCGTGTAGTGAGGAGGTCTCTGATTCTCCCAAGAGAGAAGTCAGAATTCCCCTGGAGGGGCTGAATTCCACACGGGACACTTATGCTGTGATGGCTGTCCTAGTGGGTCCATGGGGAGCGTTTGCTTCCAGCTTCAGGGGTGCTGCCTGGGCGGGAGGGGGGAGGCAGGTGGCAGCACTGTGGCCCCATCACCGTGCGCTCATTCCTCCAGGACATATGACAGGAGGCCGAGGGTGTCAGCTGAGCAGACCCCGCAGCCCACCTGAACCCAATGCTGGGGCAAAGGCTCGGGGTGAGCCGCAGAAGCGCACTTCCCCTCCGCCAGAGAGGTGCCAGCGGGGGCGCCCGCGCAGGGAGCAGCTGAGGAGGCCTTGAAAGTAGCCACTGGGGGCCTGAGAGCAGAGGCTGCTACGGCCTGTGTGCAAGCACCAAAGGAGTCACCCTGCCGTCTCTTTTGTAAAGATATCCCTACAAAACTGGCCCAGAACTGTCCCCATTTCACAGATGAGGAGACCAAGGCACAGAGAGATTAAGTTACTTGGCCACTCAATGGAAGACTGGGATTTGAACTTGGGCTCCAGGTGACACTGATCGATGTACCTCCCACACCTTTGCAGGGTCCTCCTGGTGCCCTCTGTCAGCTTCTCTCATGAGTCCCCTGGGGGTTCTGTCCCTTGGCCAGGCAGTTGGTCTCAATGTCCCCGAGCTAGGAACACCCTGTACAGGTTGGAGCCCTCAAGGCTACCTCTCAGCCAGGGGTGCTCCACCAGGGTGACTCTGCCTCTGGGGGACATTTGGCAGGGGCTGGAGACATTTTTGACTGTCATGACTTAGGGGACATTCTATTGGCACCCAGTAGGTGGAGGCCAAGGATGCTGTTCAGCACCCTACAATGCCCAGGATAGACCCACCCCACCGCTGACCACAGAGAATGATCAGAATGATCCGGCCCAATGTCAGTAGTGTCAGTGATGAGCAAACAGGAGAACTCTGCTCTGAGTGACCTTGAACGAGGGAGGTTCTGCTCTCTGGGCCTCGGTTCTCCCATCTGTATAGTGGGAATCATTGTACCGTCTTCAGTGGTTTCCAGGGTCAAATGCATTCAACCTGTCCTTACCACACCATGTGCAGGTGAGTGACAAAAAGCCACCAGCCGACTGTCCCCAGCCCATACACAGGCACCCATCACCCCACAGACAGTGCCCAGAGCAGCCTGCACTTGGGCGGCCCCTGCCTGCCCCTCCAGACCTCAGCATGCCGGACTCCCTGGAGCCAGGGCCGCTCGGAGGAGAGGCCCACCCCGTCTGGACGCGGCCTGGCCCTGCCCGGTGGTTCCGCTCCTTTCCCATCTTTCAACACCTCCCAGAAACACAACCTCATTACATGGCCCCATGCTGGTTCACTTGAGAAATAAAACTCAGAAACAAATTAAATGGCAATTTCTTTTCAAACAGGAGAGGGGCCAGGCTTCAGGAATCCCAGGCCGACGTCCTTTGGTTCCGGCTCCTGGGGACCACTTCCCCCCACAGGCTCTGGCAGTATTAAAGCCGAGGCCTCCATGTGGTCTGCACCAGCAGCGATTTTTGCATTTAATTTCCTTTGTTTTTCCTCCCTGAATGTTTGCTCTGACTCAAGTCCCTTTTATCGAGGCTTTGGTAATAAAATGCAAAACCCTCCGCGGGACCACAGCTGAACGGTGTGCACCTCCTCCAAATAAACGTGCGACGGCGTGGCGGGCCAGAGCTGGCAGGGCCTCTCAGCCGCTGCGGCTCCTCCGCAGCCTTCTCCTCTTTGTCCCCGTGCAGGTTGGGGACGTGCGGGCCACAGGCATCAGGACAGAGAAGGAGGCACAAACCGGTGGTCTCCCAACCCACACCCGCGGAGCAAAATAAAACTGCCAAACTCATTCTAACTGGGGACTTAAATCCAATTCTCTCACGGGTCCCAGAGGCCACCAATTAACATACCAGGTTCTGCACTGCTTTGCCCCTGCTCCTCAGCTGCTCCAAAACACATAACCCACGGCTCCAAAGGGCTAGTCCCAATTACACACCAAATTAAGTTTTAAGCTATATATATAGGGCTGGTGCCTGTAACTAAAATAAAAAATAAACTTGCTCTAGTTTTTTCTTTTTTTTTTCCTGAGAGCGATTCTAACCTCAGTGCTAACCCTCAGCCCACCTTGATTTATGACCGATGACGCCAGCCAGCCGTAAAAACCCAAGCTTAGGAAAAGAGATTTTAACATCCCCCAAGATGGGCACGCCAGGGCGACCCAAGCCGTCCAGGCTGGCTGCCGTGACAGGAGCTGCTGAACCCAGGACAGGGATCTGCGCACTGCTACGTGGTCACGCACGCCCATGTCCAGATGGCGGGGACGCCCTGCCACCGATCAGAGGATGTGGACCCTGTCCCCCTGGGCTTCCTTTGCCAGGTTCCAGAAGGAAGGATGGAGGGGGGTAGAAGGAGGGAGGGAAGGAAAGGAGACAGGAAGGAAGGATGATAGAAAACTACTCTCTTCACACACCAGGGGGTCTCAGCTCACGCAGCCCGGACACCGTGACCCCCGGGGGCCTGAATGTCCTGCTGCGGACCACAGATGGTGGCGATTTCTTTACACCAGTGTTTTCTTGAAAGTATCCTGGTTTCTGAGTACAAACCTGGGTAACTTCTAAAGCAGGGGTTTCCAAACCCCACTCTGCTGAGCACGGGCTCTACACGACCCCTCAGAAGAGGAGCCAGTGTGTCTGGAAAATACTGCATATCTTCCCTCCCACGGATACTTATGATCAGCACACTAAAGGCTCTGAGAAGTCGCGCAATAGAGGCTTTGGTTTAACTTGTCATTGGAAGTCAGACCCCTCTTCTGTGTAAAACTAATCACAATCTTCTTGGAAGATGTTTACTCATGGGGGGTTCACTCAATAGCATGTGGCTGGGTACAAGGCACGCCACTTTCAGACCCGGCCAGCAGAGTCCCCCACAGCTGGTGGCCACTCACAGGGGCCATGTGGAGGACGCAGAGGAAGACAGAGCCATGAGAGGGAAGGAGCCCAGACTCCCGAGTCCCCCTTGGACAGGGGTCAGCCAGTACAGGCGCCGCCGTGAGGAAGAGCGTTGCTGGACCACCGGGTGAGTGAGAAACACACCTTCACAGTCACCTGGGGGCTGTTGCTAGAGCACTTACCCACCGCGCTCATACCTGTCTTAGGTGGGCTCTCACCCACCAGGCCCCCTGCAAGGGAGGGAGTGAGAAAGCCACCACTTACGAAGCCTCCTGCAGGCAGTGAGGACCCCTTGATGTCCACTGTTTAATCCTCACAGCAACCATGGCAGGTAAGAGATGACGAGAAAACTGTCTCGGACAGCAGGTGACTTGCTCCAGCGTTGGCCGGCATGACTCAGAGGAGAATCGGGCCTAGACCCCCTCCCCAGCACCACGCTGGGCTGGCTGAAGCCCTGCAAAGCACATCTCACCAAAGGACCTTCACGGAGAATCTGTCCCATGCCCAGGGTGGCTCAGCTGCAGAACAGAGGCCGGCCTGGTGCCTGCCCCTTAGGGACAGAGCACAACCAGCCTAATAAGAATTAGCCCAACCTCTTGGGTTCAGCTACTTTTTAAAATGGACATTGAAAACACTCACTTCATACAAGTGACCTTGGTTAGCCTTTTAAGGGCATCTGTCTTAAAAAAAAAAAAAGCACACTCACCAGTTGAATACCATTATTTTTATGTGCATGCAAAGGCCCATCAGCTGCTTGAACCTCTGGCATTAGGGTGACCTACTGTCCCAGTTTGCCCAGGACTGAGGGGGGTCCCGGGGCACAGGATGCTCAGTGCTAAAACTGGGAAAGTCCCATGCAAACTGGGATGAGCTGGTCATTCTAGTTAGGAGACCCCAGAGTGTGTCCAGGGGAGCAGACCCTCATGGGACAGCAGCAGGGATGGGCAGAAGGCCCTGGATTCCTCCTGAGAGAACAGACATGAAAGGCAAGGTGGTTAATATTTGCAAGGTGGTTGGTTAATATTTGCAAAGGATAAAACAAACTGTGAAATTCCCATTTACAGCTTCTACCTGCCAACAAAAAGCGACACCGGCGCGAATTGAAATTCCCGTCCTGAGCGGGAGAGGTAATGACTGGAAACTGTGATGGGGAAAGGCCAGAGGTGTCAGACTCTCCCAGAGCACAATGTGTCACCAGCGTTTTATGTTCATTAACAGGAGAGACCAGAGGTTGCCTAAGCCGGAGCCGGGGAAGGAGCTGCGCCCAGATGACAGACACAAAGGTTTTACACACCACCGGTTCCTTTGTGAAGCTCATTTGCTTGAAAAGACAAAGGTATTACTCACATAAACCATCCAGATGCACAGACTCATGCATGCCCACCTGTGTGGCATGTGCAGCCACATACAGACACACGGACACGGACATATGAACACACATGGACAAATGGACATACACTGACACAGACAAATGGACACACACGGACACAGAGGCACATGTGGACATACACAGACACGCATATACACATGGACACACATGGACACACAGAAATGCATGTGAACACACAGACAGACACAGACACACACATCCCTTGCCGTAATGTGGCTCACCTTCAACCCTCTTCAGGGACAGGACCTTAGGGTCACTAGGGAGACTCATCATTACAAGGTCTCCCTTGTACCATAGCACAGTGGTTCAGACCTCAAAGGCTGCACTCTGACACTGAGGTCAAGGTCTAGTCATTGTCACTGGATGGAAACTCTTAGAATGGCAAATTCCAGCTCTGTAATCTTGAAAAAGAAACCCACTGAGACTAGACCTGTGACTCACAGCCCTGGCTGCACATGAGAGTCACCTGGGGAAACTTTACAAAATACCCCTGGGCTCCGCTCCAGACTAATTGAATCTGAATCCCCGGGGCCAGGGGCCCAGACCTCTACATTATGGGAATGCACCCCAGGTGACCCTGACTCTGAGCTGGCATCAAGAACCACTTTTCTAGGCCAGGTGTTGGCAAAAATTTGCCTGTCAAGGCTCAGACAGTGAATGTTTTAGACTCTGTGGGCCCTCTGGTCCCAACGACTGACTGGTCAACTCTGCAGCACGGTGGACAGCAGCTAAGACAACACCTACATGGGCGTGACTGCGTTCCAATAAAACTTTATTTATAAGAACAGGCGATGGGCCGCCGTTGGCCCAGCCCCACTGCCAGATGCAAGCAGTCTTTCTGGATCTTACTGATGATGGTCGTCCCCCTCACGGCCCAACTTCTAACAGTCGGTTTCGAGCTTCAGCAGCCCAGGTTTGTGTGCGTTCTGCTCGCAAGCAAGTCGAACAGTGGCGGCAGGATGGCAGGGGCGGCAGGGGTGTGGGGGAAACGAGAAATGGAACACTGAGGGTTCGGTCCCTGCCGACCTGGGTTTTCTCCCCCCACCACCAAAACCAGTTAAGAAAAGTCACATTTGGGCAACCAGCCTTTTAAGTAATCCTTGCTTAATCCTTTGATTGAGGATCGACAAAGGAGAGCCTTTGATTTCCTTCTTCAGCAACCCACGCGGTTTCACTCAGTCCAGTCATATCAACTACTCCTTTCACTCTGCTTCCCCGACTAAATGCCCGCTTTGTCTGGAGAATCCAAGGGGATGTGGAGAGGAAAAACGACCCCAAACAATCATACGATCTTTTCGTCTTCTTCTTCTTCTTTTGTAAAGTTTAAATGGAAACAGATACAAAAGAGAAAGTCAAACACAGCTAGTTGTAGGTAAAATTTCCCAGATGATCAAATTCTGTTCAAGGAGAGCCATGTCCCCCATTTTCTTAGCACCACAAGGAATCCAGACTTATTCTGCCTGTCACAGCACTTGGTAATCCTTTTTTCTGATTGGACCGAGCCTCAGATATCGAGGGTCACTCCCAGCCAACAATGCCATCAAGGCAGTCATCCAGAGTCTGCTTGAATGCCTCCCAGGATGAGGAGCTCAGCATCTATCCAAACTCAGGCTTACAATATCTCAAAGCTCTCCTTGTGGAAAAGGGGAGAGCCCAGTAGGACAAGGAAGACCGACAGTTAGGAGGCAGGGATGACAAGTTTCTGCCCTGTCACACCCTGGCCTTTGGGATGAGGGACCCCCATACTTTCCCTAAAGTAATTACAACTTTGTAGCTTAACTGTGCTCCTGTGGGCTTCTGTTGGCTACAATTAAAAGCATCCTCACCAATTTCTTCAACAAGCAAACTGCCAAGCGAAAAAAGAGAAATGAAGGGAAACCTGTATTTTAGGAAAGGCTTAGGGACCCTAACCCATTGCCACGTATGGTCCTTACTTAGATCCTGATTCAAACAAACTATTTTTTAAAAAATATAATTGTATTCTGAAAGCCTGAGAATATAACTAAATAAATTTTTAGGAGAATATAAAATGTCAAAATTGGGGCAAGAAGAAATACGGAATTTAAATACATTGATAAATGTTAAAAAAAGAAGAGTAGTTTTCACTGGAGCAGTCCTGTGTTCCCTTTTCCAGAGGCACTGACCAAGGCAGGGACAAGTTAGGTCCCCGTCCGGTAAGTGGCAGAGCCAGGTCTCACACCCAGGCCTGGCCCGCAGCCGGAGTCCTACCCATGACCCAGCACCGCCTCCTGACCACGCCTCTGATGGGCACCGCACACCACAGCCGACTGGCCGAGCACCTCCCAGGAAACCAGGACAAAGATCATTCGCAGAACTATTCTTACTCCTTCCAATTTAGGTCACCGCCAAGTGCACCACGGCCTGCCACCCGGGAGGGGGGTCCCTCTGCAGGCAGATGTGCACCTTCGGCGGCAGTGTTATTAGCAATGTCACACGTTTCGGTCAGTCCCCCCGTCTCAGCCACAATGTCTGCAAGGGCAGAACCCCGTCTTCAGAGGCAAAAGCTATACCAGGGCTTCCGGTGGGAGTGGGCCTGAAGGTGGGGAGAGTGGGGTGAAGTCTACCACTTTCATTATCAGCTGGTCTGGACCTTTTATTTTGTAAAATACTGTGCATACAGTTCATCGCAATTTCAAGCTTTACTTTAAAGCAGTCCTGGGCACGGTGCAATATTTCTGATCCATTATCCTCAACACCATCGGGGGAAGTATTTATAAATGTAATGTTTGATGAAGGAATTTTCTGTTTATGCAATTAACAGATACCGATAACAGGGAGAAAATGAAACGTACACCAGAAAGAAAAGGTCACCCGGATGACTAAATGATCCCAAGACAGCTGACTTCCTTCCATTCTTTCTTTTACCTGCTTCTCAGCATTCTTGCTCATTATCCCTCACATAGTTCTGACCATTTTACACATGCGACGCGGCATCATGTGGTGGGAGCTGCTGGCTGCCTGCCCTCATCTCTTCTCACCTTTCCTGAATGGTAGTAGTTTGCTGTCGCTGTCGCTGTTACTATAATTATGTTTATTTTGCTCCTTCTCCATCACCAGGTTGCAGGAGGAGGGCAGATAGCCTATCAGTTTACAGACACAAGGAACCAGACATCCTCAGACTTGATGGGGAAGTCGGCACAGCCCTTCATGATCCTGGGTGTGGAGCCCTGGCTGCAGCACCACTGTGCGCCTGCGTGACCTTCCCCTTGGGAAGGGGGAGGGGGAGTTCTGATGTGAAAAGAAGGTATGTGTGCATGCTAGGTTGCTAACAGGGCAGACTGGGGCAGACGCTGCTGGTTGTGTCCCCAGTACCCACCCTTCCCTTCTTCTCAACTCACAGAATCTTAATTTCGAGTCGACAATCTGCCTAGTGTAAAAATGATCATCCCCCAGCCTGCCCTGCAGTTAGGGGTTAGGGTTAGGGTTAGAATCACATGACAAAGCTCAGCCAATGCAGGGGAAGTGGAAGTTAGGGGGTGGGCTTCAGGAGTACTCTATAATAGGGAGCAGAGACCACTGGTGTGCACCCTTTTCCTTGAACTGTCTGGCTCCTGGGATGGAGCTGAGATGCTGGAAAGCCCAATGGCCACAGCTACGACTGACTGAGCAGGGAACACATGCAGCTGCTACCTCAATGGCCCTGCTGGGCCCCAGAACTGGCCCCTGGCTGCTTATCTCCAGCCTTCACTGCAGGAGATCAACAAATCCTCCTGGATGAGGTCACTGTAAACTGGCTTTTGCTGCTTGAGGCTGAGCACAGTCCTAACCAATACAACACCCATCTTCTTGCATTTATAAGCCCATCATTTTTTTTTTTAATAAACAAGATATACTGAACCATATCCCTGTTGCTGGATAGGCTAGGTCCAAGTTCGTTTGTTCGTTTGTTGCCTGCTGTAAATACTTCAGTGATCAGCACTTTGATGCATAAACCTGTGGGCCCTAACATGTCTACAGCACTTCACAATCTGCAAAATCCTTTCCCCTCCATTCTCTCAGGAAGCCAGAGGAGGATTCACAATGTGGCGCAGCAGCCACATCCTGGGCGTCACTTTCTAAAGGCCTCTCTCGCCTTCATGTTCCCCCGGCATCTGGGTTCCGCTCAAAAAACCAGCCGACTTCAGGAAATAGTGGCTGTTGGGTCTAACGAAGCGAGAAATGAGAAACAATGACACGTCGTGAAGAGCTTGGTCTGTGTCCTCCAGCTTTGAAACCCCGCAGATTAGTCCTGCTGGAGGTCACCCAGGGAGGCCAGGAAGCCTGTCTCTAACTGCGGGGTGCGTGGGGGGGCCATGAGCAGGAGCTCATAAATGCTACATATTGCTCCAGGCCTCCGCACACGGAGGGGTATTGGACTAAATCTTTGGAGAAAATGAGACAAATCTGTGTGTGTCGGGGGTGGGCTGGTGGGGTAGGAGGAGACTGGGGAGGACCTACACTAGAAAAGGTGGCAAGACCGTGAGATCTTGAAAAGGCATTAGGAGGGGGCTGTTCACAACGACGATGCAGGAAACCTGTGGCAGGGGCCACCTGGAACGGCATCGCCCTCGCTGACCTCTAGGTCTCCTGAGCGCATTTGATTTCCCACGTGGCATGTGCACTCAGGGTCTGCACACAGGGACCCCGTGGGGGCGGGGAGACGCAGAAGGGCCAAAGACAGCGTTCACCTTCTCAGCTCTCAGACGGTGAGGGTCAGCCACCACCCAACCTTCTGAAAAAGCTGGGGGCCCTGCACTCCTGTCAGCCTTCCGACGGGGCCCCGTCATTCTGGCTGTAGAGTGAACCCCGTATCTTTGCCGACTGACCCTAGAAAACCAGAGATGCAGCAAAAGAGGCTCCTATCCCAGGTGTGTGGTCTTTGCAAGTGTTTAAAAACACTTGTTCCTCACTTGCCCAGTTCTGAATGCCCTCGATCCTACACAGAGCATCGTTTGTTAGAGAACAGGGCGCACCTGGTGTCAGAAGCACAAAGGTCACCTGTCCTCGCACCTGTGAAAACCGGGAACCCACCTTCGTTCCGTGCTGGGCACCGCGAGGCGGGTGTTAGTACGGCTGCCCCATTTAATGCGGCGGAAGCAGGCTCAGAGAGGGGAGGGGACTGGCGCTCAGGACCACACAGGGGACAGAGAAGGAGTCCCAAATGTCTTCGGTGGACGTGCTCTAATTCCTGGAGCGAGGGTGTTGCAGAGAGAGCCGCAGGGCCTTCACTGGCGCATCGCCCTCCTCCCACCCACTCCATCGGGTTTTTCCTAAGCTGGAGCCCTTCCGGGCCTGGTGTTCCTCCTGAGAGACACGTCTCTTTACTTTTGCTGCTTCTCAAAGCTGCAGGCCCAGGTTCTAAACGCAGGTCCGAGGGCCAGAGCCGGGTCTCTTCACGCAGAGATTTCTGCCCCTGGGCCCCAGGGAGGAGAAGGATTAGCAGGCAAAGCCCAACTTGATTGGAAAACAAGGCCCCTCCAGGTGCTTTATGGCTCTGCGCCTCTTCCTTCCAGCGCTGGCGGAGTCTGACCCCGGGATGGGTGGGATCAGCACGGTCGTTCCCTCCAAGGGGCCGGAAATTGCCCCAGGAGCACCAGGGGGTGCTGAGCAGGCCACGGCCTGCAGGGCAGCAACTTAGTAATGAAAAAATCCAAAAGCGATCACAGCCGGACGGTGAGAGGTCACGGCGCTCTGGCTCCACCACGAGCTAGCTCCGCGACGGTGGGCAAGGTGCTCCCCCTCACTGTCCCCATCTGTAGAGTGGGGGGAGGGGACAGTCCACAGCACCACAGGGTTGGCGTGAGGGTGAAATAATTGACGTGATTCCACAGTGTTTAGAAGCTGACACACGGTGGTGACAGCAGATGGGTCACCCCCGTCCTGTGTCTCAGTGGGCACACACGCATTCCCCAGACCAGCCGCAGCTGCTTCTGCCCCCCGTTCTGGGTGGTATGGAATTCGCCCTGTCCAAAGAGAGGTCTGGCCTTTGCCCTCAGCTTCAGGGAGGTCCTCTCCATCATACCCGGTAGGAGTGTCTTTGCTCAGGGCAGGAGCTGACCATGCCTGATCTTAGTGCGGGGCTGACCGTGCCCGAGACCGGCCACGTGATGGTAAACAGCAATATAAACGAGGCCACTGAACCTGGAGCCGCAGCTGCCCTCCCAGAGGAACTGGCTGGCCTGTCTTATGGCCCATGTTAAAACAGAGCAAGATAACCTTTAGACTGGGCATATGCAACCTCGTACCTCATAAAAGAACTGTTTTCCAAGATGACAGAGAGCAGTCATCATGATGACTATTGGACTGATGACTACTGGACAGAAGATTGAAAACACTGCTCGGAATTAGTATCACCATGTCACGTCATCTGCACCAACAGAAATGCCGTCCTTCACTGATACATTGTCCCTCCCCGACTCGCGAACACCCACGGCCTCTGGCTCCTCATCGGAACTCTGTCTAGGCTTCTGCCTGAACAGCGTGTCCCGCGCAGCTACTCTTACTGATCTCCGTACATGCCTGTCACCTCTCCCTCTGAAAGGCCTTTTTGTTTTTAGGTTTCCATGACTTGGGGTGGAGGCTGTGCACCACACGGTATCCACTGGCCTGGAGTTCAACCACATGGCCAATCCATCAACCATGTCTCAGTCACGAAGCCCCAGTAAAAACTGGGTGCCGGAGCTCTCTGCACAATGTCACACATCAGAGCCGGAGAGTCACGTGAGCATAAGTGACTACTGTGTCTTTCTAATGAATTATCCCACCTGACAGAGTCTGGAGGACACCTTGAACTTGTGGCTGGGGTCAGAAATGAGGGTGGTCTTGTGTGAAACTGTTCCTTCAACCTTGGCAGTCTGGTGATCTCCAGACAGCTTCCCAGACAAAACCCTTCCTGAGCTAGCGTCCTGCACTGTCACCCTCAACCACCCAGGCCAGAAAGGACAAGGGGACACAGGGAGGGAGCTTGTGCCCATGCCAAGGGGAGGGCTTTCCAGAGGTGGTTTCATGGGGGCCTCAGTTTACACACCTGTGGAATGGGACCCACCATGCTTGCATCTCATGGCTGTGAGCTACCCAGGAGCTCAGGATTCGACTCCATGGCCTGAGCCTTCTGTGCACAACCACACTATGTCCCAGGGGCTGAGCTCAGCATGGGGCAGAGACAGGCCTACCTTCAGAAGGAGGTCCCACTTGAGTGGAAAATGCCATTGTATACATTTTAATCATCATAGTTACAAATATGGATCAAGTCTTGCCTCCATGCTGGACACATGTAGGGCAGTGTCACCTAACTTGCCTAGTCACGTGGATGCTCATTAGCATGGCTTCCTAGCCCAGACCTGCCTGGCAGAATCCAAAGGCCAGCAGAGGAGCCTGGGAGGCTGTGTGGTTGACAACCCAGTGCGGGTGGCTCTCTCAGGGTAAGACTGGGGGACCATCAAGGTCAAAGTGGCCTCAGCAGGTCCCCCAGCCTCATGCAGGCAGCATTGCGGCTGGGCAAGTCCCAGGAGCTGGCTTCCCCATCTGTGCATGGGGTGGGGCGGGGGGGGAATGACCACAACTGTCCTTTCTCACTCGAGGTACAGCTGTGAGGATGACGTGCTTGGGACTGACCAAGCACTGTGATCCCAGGAGCCAGCCACTTACCACGCAGCAGGGCGGCCAGTTCTGCCACAGGTTTCTTAGACACAAACACCGGTGCCAATGCAGTTGATATTCTGGGGGACCATTTCAGCACAACACGAAGTTTGAATCTGCTGACGTGCGGTTCCTGCTTCGAGCAACTCCAGATGTGCACACTCAGTGGACTGGAGCTGAACAGAGCCATGCAGAATACACACACACACATGCACACACATTCGTGCGTGGGCACCTCCAACACCCACCGGCTCCCCTGGGTCACCGCGTGTGCCAGAGCCACACCACCCGCGTCTAAGGTCAGCCCTTGCTCCAGCTGACTGTGTCTCCCACCAAATTCACATGTTGAAGCCATGACCCCAAGTATGTCAGAAGGCAACTTATTTGGAAACAGGGTCCTTAAAGGAGGAGACTAAGTCAAAAAGAGGCTGCGACGGTGGCCCCTGGTCCGGTCTGACTGCTGTCCTTACAAGAAGAAATCTGGAGACAGAAAGACGCGGAGGAGTGTGCACAGAGGAAGACCACGTGAGGACATGGCGGGAAGGCGGCCGCCCGCAAGCCAAGGGCAGAGGCCTCAGGAGAAGCCAAACCTGCCAGCACTTCAGTCTCAGGCATCCAGCCCCCAGAACCGTGAGAAACACAGTGCTGTTGTCCAAGGCCCCCGCCGGCAGCGGTCTGCTCCGGCAGCCTGGACTCACTGTTTCCCCTTCTCCCACTTCCGTGTTAGTGTGACGGCTTCCGGAGCACGGATGCTGGGTCACAGCAGAACTGGCTGTACTGCTCTAAGCACTTCGGTTAAATGAGCTCTTTTCATTCTCTTAACCCTATGGGGCAGATACTATTTTACAAACGAGGAAGCGGGGCACAGAGAGGTTGAATAACTTGCCTACAGTCACACAGCTACAAGTGGGCAGATGGCAATTTGAGCCCCGGTGGTCAGGCTCCAGGGCCCAGGTTCTCGCCCACCAGGGTGGGCTGGGGTTAAACGGAGGGGGGCATACATGGCCATCCTTGTGGAGTCCCCACCACTCACTCCTCTGCCATGGGACGGGAAGGGCTCTGCGGCTCTCGTTTTAAAGCCAATTCTATTCACAAAACAGCACAAACCCATCAGCCTCATGCATGTTTCATGGGAAGGAACTCTGTCATTTTGTCAGCGACAATGAATCTCGCCTGAGGAAAAGGCAACCATGGCTTTGTGATTTGACAGATAATTACAGAGCCCAAGTCTTAGAAAACACTTTCTTTACGAATGGTGTTTCCCCTCAGTGAGGAGGCCGGCACCTAGCTCATCCCCCTGCGGTGCCCATGTGCCTGCGGACTGTTCCCGGGGGGCCCCACACCTCCCTTCTCAACCGCCTCTCAAATGCTCACGTAAGACCCTTAAGTGACCACAGAGAAGACCAGGTGGCTCCTGGCTCCAAGTCCCTTAATTTATTCATTTAAGCACGAAACTCAGCAATGCACTGGGCACATAAGGTGCATTTGTGCTGGTACGGGGGTTGGGTGGGGGAGAAATGGCCAAATACAGGGTCCCAGGCCGCACCTGCAGGGCAAAGAGACACAGGACACTGGGTGGCAGGACAGAGCTCTATTGCAGATCAAGGTCACCGGCCTCAGGAACTTTCCGGGTCGGGGCGGCGTTGGAGCAGGCTCTTGCAGAACTGTGGGACAGCTGCAGCCAGGGAAGGGGGACAGGGCACTGCACGCAAAGGGACAGTGACAGAGAAGGCTGGAGGGTGACCAATAATAAACTGTGTTCTGAGACGTGTTCAGCCCAAGCTCCTTGGCAAGGAGGGGCGCTCGGCACGCTGGGTGACAGAGCCTTGAACGCCACCCGAGGGGTTCCTTTGGACTAAAAACACGATGAGGCCGTTATTCACACGGATTCCTCGCCTTAGCACATGTGCTCTTTCGCCCTGGGCTGCAGTTCACACACGTCAGAATTTGAGAAGTCCGCCGCGGGCAAAGGCGACAGTAAAACAGATGATTTATACAGTACTTTCTCCACCCAGCAGAACTATCGTCGAGGCCCTGCCGCAGTGGCGTCTAGATGAGGAAATGCCCGTCACTGTTTTCATTCATGTTCCCGCCTTATACCCACGAATAAGGGGCTGGAAGTCATTCTCTCGTACTCGAAGGGTGCCAGCTG
This sequence comes from Tonatia bakeri, assembly GCA_004024845.1. Taxonomy (NCBI): domain Eukaryota; kingdom Metazoa; phylum Chordata; class Mammalia; order Chiroptera; family Phyllostomidae; genus Tonatia; species Tonatia bakeri. Next base: position 14,923 of record PVIA01008025.1, read on the forward strand.
TAAATGAAAGTGTCTCTCCTCTGCCAAAGACCCAGCAGCAGCCATGCAAAATATTTTGTTAATGGAATGTCTATGTGCTTGGTGTTTAAAATACTTGAACCGCACCTCATGAATTCATATTAATCTCTTTCAATTAACTTGCCTTACGTAGGGGGTGGGTAGGGGAGAGGAGGGCTAACATTTCTGTCTAAGAGCGCTCAGAATACCATCTAGTTTAATTCTTGCAACGGTGGGGCAAACTCCCTCCTTGGGAGATGGCCTCCTTGCTCCCCTGCCCCTGCCATGCTGAGGGGTGTGGAGGTACCATGCTCCAACAGGACCCCACATCTCAGGCCATGCCCCTGCCACATCTCAGAACCCTGCCCATCCCGGTCACGGGCAGACTGGCTGAGAGGGTGGGAGGCCCCAGCTGAACCAATGAGCCTCGTCCCTGGGAGCTTCAGACTGGGGAGTACAAAGACCATCAGGGACGCCTCTCTCCCGTGACTGAGGCTGTGATGGGAACTGGAGGGCTAACGGTGGCTTCACTTCCCACTCAGTGGAGAAAGTCGGTCTCAAGAATGAGAGACTCAGAATGCAGAGAGGAAGAACACAGTCAGTGATGCCTCAGTCCTGGCTTCTTCTGCCCCTGAGGCTCAGTGCCTCTTCCTGGAAACCCAGAGTGGACGGAATCCCACCACAGTGCTCAGAGGCCCTTTGGTTAGGTTTCTGTCATTAGCCACCAAGAGTCCCAACAGGCAGGCAACGTTATCAACATCTCGCCGATAAGGAAATGAGCCTGGGGGCACCTGCCCCCGGCCTTACTGCCAGAGTTTCAGAACCAGAGCCTGACCTCCAAGTCTGTCTGTTTTCAACACACCTCTGGGCGTGTGCAAGAGAAAACAGCCTGTGTGACGTGCGTGGTGCTATGTGGTGCGTGGGCGTCTGTGTGTGGTGTTTGTGTTTGTGTATGTGGTGTGTGCCTGTTTGTGTGGCATCTGGGGGGTGTGTTTGTGTATGTGTGGGTGGTATGTTTGTGTTGTACATGGGAGTGTCTATATACTGTGTGTGTGTAGTGTGCACATATGTTTGTGGTTTGTGGTGTGTAGGTGCACGTGCTGTGTATTTGTGTGTATGCAGAGTGTACTTGGATGTGGTGTGCAAGTAGTGGTGCATGTGTGTGGTATGTAGATGCTTATGTGTAGCATGTATGTGTGCAGTATGTGTGAGGTGTGTGTTTGTGTGTGCGTTTATGTGGTGTGTATTTGTGTTGTGTCTTTGGGTGTCCATGTGCATATGTGTGCAGTGCGTACGTATGGTGTGTGTTTGTGTGTTGTGTGTGATATATGTGGGAATGTCTGTGTGCAATGTCTGTGTACATGCGGTGTGTGTTGGTGTGTTGCTGCGGCGTGTGTAGGCAATCAGGCATCGCTGCTGGACCTGGAGCCCGCAGCAATGGCAGGCCTGCTCATAGGGCGGGGGGAGGAGAGGGAGCCAGCCTGCTGGCGCCTCCCTCCTGTGGACAGGAACAGAGCAGGTGGCACCAGTGTGTTTATTGTGACACAGGACAAACCTGGAGTGCGCACATGCTGGCCAGACCCTGGCCAGCCTCCGCCCCGCTCCCGAACCCCCACACCAGGCTTGACCTCAGGTGCAGGAGCAGAGAGGAAATGCCTCATGGACAAGCCTGGTGGTGCCAGAACTCGCCTTTAACCAGGACACAGGAGGACACCCCCCCACCTCTGCCCAGCCCTCCTGGGGTTTCCAGAAACATCTGGGAGGAAACGAAAGACCATGGTTCCCACAGAGCTGCTGGGAGCAGGCCAGAAAAACTGATCTCAGTGTTAGGGGATCCTGTTTTTAGGCCTGGCCACTGAGGCTGGGAAAAGAGTTACTTATGAGGTCTCAGGTCTGGGTGTGACCTCCTGAGTACCTCAGGCTGCCTTTGCCCCTTCGAGCCTGCTCACTGGCCAGCACAGGGTGGTGGGGGAGGCTCCTCCCGGTGTGTGTGACTTGTTGAGCTAATCAAGGACCAACGCCCTGTTCAACCACACACTGTGACTGGTCCCACCCCTCCTCGTAACCCAGACAAACTTGGGGCCCCTGGGGCCTGCACCCACCCATCGCCCAGCTGCGCCTTCCTTTCCTCCCCCCACTCCCACCCCAGACTGCAGTGCCCTTTGCTGTTGCCCATCTTTGTTCCTCCCTGACAGGCCCACTCTCCACGCACCGTGCCTCCAGGCCCTCACACATGCTGTTCCGGCGCCTGGAACACAGTTCCCATACCTCTCTGTCTACTGTCAAGTTCCCCTGGACACCCACCCTGCCCATCCTAAGGAGGGGGAGGTGTCCCCTCTCTGCCCCCTAGTTCGCACCACCCGAGATTCTGTGGATAATGACTTCCTCAGTGTCCCGGCTTCACTGCTTCCTGCGGATGCCTGGCATTCAGTGGGTACATCATTCTCTTATTCATCCAGTCTTGTATCTATTTGTTCATTAAGAGAACGAATCCAACACACAAGTCAGATTAATGAGTCACATGTTTGTGGAAAGAACCATACACTTACTATACTGCCTGCTATAAGTAGAGTTCAAAGAATTAGGCACATTACCAGCCTTCAAGGGGCCCATCATATTGTTACTCAATAAGATAAGCATCTGGGAAAAAATGACTCATAACTCGTAGTCCATATCATGTGTCAAATAATGATAAACACCATACATACTGTGCGGCGAGGCGGGGTAGGGGAAAGGCCATTAGAGACTGGAGACACCATGGGAGGCTTCCTAGAGGCGGAGGCTTTGAGTCAGGTGTTGAGTGACTGTGTGACCCAATTTATCCCTATTGACCAAAGGCCAGAGAGCTGCTTCTTGTTATTCACAGTGGTTATGTTCTTTCTAGAAGGTCACCGCAAACACCGAATCAGCAAGTACTAAACTACTGCTCCTAGGTGAAATAGGGTTAGGTTCCCGGGAGCCCCTGGACACAAAGTTTTTGTCAACTGGTCAGTACAGTCTTGTTTCACGTGTGTTTCCGTCTGAAGAGACCTCACTGTGGATACCCTGCTGACTCGCTGACACGAACTCACGCCTCCCCGAAGCTGACCTAACGCATGCATTTTCTGCGAAAGGGCCCTGCAGTGTTCGGTGCTTCAGCACCACATGCAGCTCCAACCTAAACTGCGAGCGCACCCCCGAAAAGCACAAAAACGCCACCTGTGTGGCCCGAGCGGACCTCAAAAAGGACACTTGTTGACGGGGTGAGAGCTGACGCGAGCAGCCAGATGGCCGCTCTGTCCCAGCCCAGCTGGGAACACGTGCGCCAGATGACTCAAACTGTTTACCGCTCCGTGCACGTCTGCGACGGGCCGTGAAAGCACCCCGATCATTTTAGGGGGGCTGCAACTGATTTCAGCGAGCGGGTGAACGGCAAATACAGAATCCGTGAGTAATGGGCACTGACTGTCACTGACGGCCCCTCTACTTCACTCTCAAAAGGTGGAGAGTCCCCAAGGTCCTGGGGACCTGAGCCTTTGCAACGGGACCCAGCAGAGTACACGGCTGCCATTAGGCAGAGGGAGGGGCTCTCCAACCCAGGCCATCCTGAGCAGCTGAGGAGTGCCAGCTCCTCCCCCCACCCCCACCGTGTGCCCCGGATGGCAGTGGGGTCCCCACAGCCATCTTCCAGCTGCAGCAAGAACTTGGGAGTCAGTCATCCCCATCCTCTCACCACGTGGGCCTCAGAGAGCACCCACCCCTTGCTCTGAGAGGGAAGGAGCCCTGGCGACCTGCACACAGCAGCCTCCCCCAGGCGCTTCCCTGGGGGTCCCTGCCCCTCCGGGCAGCCCGGCGCCAGCAGGCTCAGCAGAGCCGGCATGGGGGGGGGCCTGGGCAACAGGCACTGACTGGAGCTGGGCCAGTGCCCACATCTGCATCCCCGCACGTCCCGGGGCCTGGCTCTGAACGCTCCACGTGTCTCCCCACATGGAGTGGAGTGTCAGCTTAAAGTGTCATCACGCGCTGAAAAGGATTAGAGCCACTCTTCACGCCAGGCTCCGGGGATGCTCTCGGAGTTGGTACTTTCTCGGAGCCCCGTCCCCGCCCCGGGGCTGACCCAGATTTTGGCCTGGCTACTGAACACTGGCTTTTCCCAGCTGTCCTGCTACCAGAAGACCAACCTCACCGCCCCCCACAGGAGACAAACAAATAACACTCCAGTGGCCGGGGGGCGGCTCAGCAAGCGATGGCCTGAAAAATAATCTGGAGCAAGTGCAGAGTCAGCCACAAGGTATCGCTTGGCATTTATTAAATGCCTAATAAAAACAGAGATTATTTCTTTTTCATGAATGTTGAATTTTATTTTTAAATTAATTTTATTTTTTCTATCACCATTTATCCCCTATATCTTCCACCTCCACTCGCCACACCTCGCCCCAGCAGTCACCACACCGTTGTCCGTGTCCGTGAGTTCTTTTCTCTGTTTTTTTCTTTCTGCTCAACCCCTGCCCCCTGGTCCCCTGCCCCCACCAGAGGAGACTGTTTCCTGAGTGCTTGCGGTGTGCCGGGTGGGCACTGGGGGACTGGCTTGTGCTTCAGAGATCCATCTTATCGAATCTTGCTAAGTGTGAGGGACGGGCCATTCTTTCCCCCATTTTCCAGATGAAGCTGGCCGGTGTGAGGACTCAGAGAACATGCTGTGGGTCACACAGCTGTCCCCCTGGGTGGCAGAATGGAAAGCCAGGCCTGGGTCTGAGAGTCCAGCTCTAAACGACAGGCAGAGTGCGCCACTCTGGGCTCGGTCTGTGGCGGCCAGGCCCACTGCCTGGCGGACATGTGGCTCATCGGGGACAGGAGCCTAGCAGGCCTGGGCGGCCCAGACACTGAGGAGAGAACAGAGCAGCCAGAGAAATGGTCTCAGGTGGCCCAGGAGAAGGAGCTTGAAGGATCTGCTAGCTTCCCCTCAAATGCAGAATTTCAGCTACGAAGCGGCAACATTTACTGGGCAAGTGTATACGCATTTAGAATAGCTGGATCTTTGAGTTGGATGAGAGGGGACAGTGCTGTGGGTTGAGTGTTTGCGTCACCCCTAAATTCACAGGTTGAAACCTAACCCTCATGTGACGGTGTTGGGAGGCAGGGCCTTTGGGAGGTGATGCAGCAAAGACGGTGGGGTCCTCGGAAACAGGATCGGCGCCCTTATTAAAGGGGCCCAGAGAGCTACCTAGTGAGGACACAGCAAGGAGGAGCCGTCAGTGAACCAGATTGGGTCCTCGCCAGACACCACATCTGCTGAAGCCTGAACTTGGACTTGCAGCCTTCAGAATAATGAGAAATGCGTTGCTGCTGTTTATAAGCCACTCGGTCCACAGTACTTCGCTGCAGCAGCCCGACCTGACTACGACAGGCAGGCTCTGCATCACTTACAGGCACACGGGATGAGGCGGGGGGCGGGGAGATGAGACCTTGGGGACCAATCACAGAAGCTGAGCCTCAGCCTTCCTGAAAGTGGGGGCACTGGCCACGCCCGCCTCCTGGGATTGCTATTGCTGGTGAGGATTGAATGATTTAGTGCCTGTGAGGAGGTTAAACAAATGGCCAGCACAGCAAAGGCCCAGGAAGTGCTGGCTGCCCCTGTCATTGTCACCACATCATTACGGCCTCAGATTCTGCAAGTCCAGATTACATATCACCATTCCCAATGGGACCCCAGCCAGGCCAGTGCCAGCCTTGCGCTTAGCATTCAGGGCACCTGCACCCCATCTTACGAAACCCTCACCCCAGCCTGGTGTGCAGTGGAGGGAAGGCTGTGACCTCCAGGCCCGACCTGCATTCTGTGCCCCCCTCTTCTACTCAGCAGCTGCACAACCCTGGGACAGTCCCTTAAAATGCCCTGTGTCTAACCTGGAGAGAATCACAATTCTACCAGGCTCAGTCACAGAAGGGGCTCAATAAAAGGCCAGTATTTTAACAAGGCCGCAGAGGCTCAGAGAGGTTGCAATTCCATTCCTGGGGAATTCAGGAGGAAGGGATCACAGCCCGGCCACCAAGCATCAAGGTGCTTCACAGGGCAGCCTCCTGCTGCTGTGAGCATGTCTGGAACAAACACAGTCAGAGAGTTCATTCTGTGAGTTGACTAGGCCGTGCACCCAGGTCCTTAGTCAAACGTTATTCTGGATGCTTCTAAGAAGGTGGGGTTTTTTTGGATGAGATTAACATTTCAATCAGTGAATTCTGAATAAAGCAGATTGCCCTCCAAAATGTGCGTGGGCCTCATCCAATCAGTTGATGGTCCAAATAAAACAAAAACTGAGCTCCCTCGAGCATAAAGGGGTTCTGCCAGCTCACAGCCTCTGCACTTGAACTGCACCCCCAGCCTGATGCCCCACTCTTCAGACTCTGGACTCACCAGACTCCGCAACCGAGCGAGCCAATGCCTCAAAATAAACATCTCTAAACACATCCTGTGTTGGTTCTGCGTCTCTGCAGCACCCTGACTCATACACACAGGTGTGAGCGGTGGCACGTGCGAGTGTGGGGAAGGGGAGGAGGGAGGCGAGACCTGTGAGTCGGACTTCCTGTCTGCAGCAATCTGCCCTTGGTCCGACCCTATCGGTGTCCCATTCCCATTCTCACCCCCCCTTCCCCGTGAGTCACGTTCCCAGCAGCAGGCTGGGCGCCGAGGGAACAAGGCACCCTTTTCATGCTCAGACCCGGCACTGCTGAGCACTCACCTTCCAGCAGCCTGAAGGAGGCAGGAGGAGGGAGGGCCTGGCCGTGACATTCTCCAGCCCTCAGGAAAAAGAACATTCTGATTTAATGAACTCGAGTCTGAAAATAATCAGATTTTCTCTCTAGCAACAGCCCCACAACACAGCACAGCCCTCTCAGCAGCTGCAGGCACCAGGCAGCCAGCGCCTGGTAGAAGCGTCTCACACGGAGGCTGCAGGGGAAGCTGCCACCGCTGAGAATCGCTATAGTCCTTTCACCCGGTAGTTCATAGGGTTTTGTGTAAAAATGTGCTTCCCCTCTGACGGACAGATCTGCTGGAAGGTGGTCAGATAGCCTGAGCCTAGTCAGAATGATGAACATTACAGAGCTTTGTGTCCACATTCCACCTTTCAGCTCATCAAAGGGTGTGACGTCCATGGTCCCAGTAGATAGTCCAGAGGCCATCTAACTGTGGCCAACAGGCTCTGCCACCCTGAGCCCAAGCCCCGGCAGGCTCCCCTGCTGCACCCCCAAGCCTGGCTGCCTGCCACCAAAGATACACACTCCCCTCTAGGGAACAGACATTCCCTGAGAGGCAACTGCACGACCAGGCCCCTGCATCTAGGTGGTGTCACGTGACAGAGTTCGGCCCTACGGAATGGGGTGGGGAGGTGTGCATCACTTCCGACCCTGCTCCTTCGGATCACCCTGCCGAGGGCCCCTGCCCTTTCTTTCTCCCATCTGTGATGGATCAGTAAGAGTCATGCTTCCTCTGCCCTCCCCGGGCTCCTGGCTGCGTCTCGGGAATTGAACAACCTCGACTGCCTTAGCCTCCCACTAGGGGGGTGCAGAATGAGCAGATAAATGTGAACGTGGATTTAATCTGTGGTTCTATAAACACTGCCTCTGCCGTCACCTGCCCGGTCTCCACTCTGCCCACACACCTTAGGGCAATAACAATGGTAATAACACCTACAAGCTTCCGAGTTCTCTCACCGTTTGCCCGAGCCGGTCCTGCAATGAAACTATCTGTGACCCTCAGGAACCCCCGCAGGGCCTCCGGGCAGACCCGCCACCCACCCAGTTGAGCCTGCGCTTAGCCTCTCACGCCTGCTGGTCCACTGTGCTCCGGCGTCCCAGTCTGAGCCCTCACCCGCTCAGGTCGGTAAAAAGCGCACAGACCCTTGACCCATGTGGTCTGGGAGTCGTTTCACTTCCTGTCACCCAGGCCTGTTTGCAGCAGAGAGAGACAAGGGAGAGCCTTGCCCTTTCACCTCCTGGGTTGCAGGATTCGGGCTCTAGCTTACCCATCACTTTCACACCACCCTCCATTACAGTCCTTGTATTTCCTGACGATTAGCATCTTTCTTTCCCACATTTGCTGCCCAGTCCCTGTCCCTGTTGCTTTTATTTGCTCCAACCTCCAACCTCCTGCGAACGCTTAGCCATTGGATCGCTGCACACCCACAGCGCGCCCTCCCTCCTCTGGTCTTTCCTTCCATTGCTCTGCTTGGAAAAACGCCTGCTTTCTTTCCTCACCCTCTGTCAGACGCCACAGGGCACGAGCCGTGCTTATAAAAGCCCAGGGCTACATGGCACCCAGGACCATGAAATCAGTGGGTATGTTAATTACCACCCATGTCCAAGCTTGGCAGTCAGGGAACTGTGAGTAGCTGTCACCGTGGCATCAGTGGGCAGCAGCAAACGCACCCCTGAGGAGCGGCCTGCCTCTCTACCCAGGTGTCATGTCCTGTCAGGCTCCTGGGCATGCGGCCCTGGCCGCTGATTGAGAAGGAAGCGTGTTCCCCCCAGGGAACTGCTGCATGCAGCAAGCTGCCTCAGAAGGGTGTCTGCAAACCTGCAGCTCCTGGCAGGGGAGACCCCGACTGCCTTCTTCCTCCAGGGGTGTCTTCAGTATTACCGCAAGACAGCCATTTGTTCATGCAACAGACAGCCACAGACCCTCCCCACGGGCTGCACAGTGGTCTGGCCCGAGGGAGGCGGCAAAGATGCGTGTTTTACAGCCGATGCAGACAGAAGTCGCAGCACACGGCACTTGCAGTCGGGGACAGAGAGGCCAACGATCGACTGGACAAACATGTAAACTGTCTAGTCTGTTAGCTGGGGATAAGGGCCACAGTGAAAGAGATACAAGAAAAAGAAGAGGAGGCATGGAGACGGTGGGTGAGGGAGGGACGGGTGGAAAGTGGTGATTGTTGTTTTCCCCCATTTCATTTACATCAGTAGTTCTCAACCTGGGCCGACTGGCCCCCAGGGGACCCCTGGCAATTCCTAGACTCGGTTGTGACATCACGATCGAGGGGAGGGAGCCACTGGCATCCAGTGGGCAGAGACCAGGGACGCTGCTAGCATCCTCCTGTGCACAACAGCCCACAACAAGAATCATCCGACTCAACACGTCCACAGTGCCGAGGGCCAGAACTCCTGAATCAAATGCTGTGGCTAGGGAAGGCCTCACCGAAGAGGTGACATTTGGGTAAAGGCCTGAAGGAGACGAGGGGTGGCGGATCTATGTGATCACACACACATACAATCACACACGAATGCACACACTAGGTGTCTTTTCGGTGAGACTCAGCTCTATAGCCCTGTGTCTAACTCAGAGCCACAGACAACAGGGAACATTCAGGACACCACAAAATAACCCCAGGAATGAGGCGGCACTGTCACATGAGGTGGCAGGACAGAGGAGTCAGAGTGACGTGGTCCTACACAGACGGGCTCACGCCGGCTCCATGGGCCGGCGGGGCAGGTGGGCACCCCACCCCTCTCGACGCTCCAGGAATTCCCGAGCCTCCCCCTTTGAGCCCCTCTAAGAGACCTAGGACAGAGCAAGCAGGTGCAACGTGCGGCCTTGTTTGAACCTCGGCTTGAACAACGAGGGGCGAAAAGCCACACCAGAAACTGTGCATGGGACAACCGGGGACGCACAAACACCAGTGGCATTTGACAGTATTAAACGGTTTTGGTTCTGTTTTTCAGGTGTGATGATGCACTGGGGGTTAGGTTTAGGAAAGTGTTCCCTTTCAGAGCTCTGGACTAAAAGCTGTGGATGAAATGATATGATGTCCAGGATTTGCTTCAAAACAATCAGGCAGGTGGGGAGCAGGCGGGGGGCGCTGGTGATGTAAGAGTGGCCGCAGCTCCATCACTGCTGTGATGTCCTATTCTCTCTACTTTGGGGAATGCCTGAAATATTCCACATTGGTTTTTAATTAATAGACTAAAATATACAGTAGCTCTAAGAAAAAGCTTTGGGGAATCATTTTCGTCCCCCCGTCCTGGCAGACAGAAGTGACTGAGGGTATCTGTCCTGAATGGGTACTTACAGGGGCCGTGAATACAAGGACACAATGAGGGAGGGGCCTGTCACAGTGGTGAGGCCCCTGCTGATGGGACCCTTGGTTATCTTCCCTGCTGAGCAAGGCCTGAACCAGAGGCTGGCCTCTCGGATGGGCCGTCTGAAGGTTCCCTCAGAATAAAATGAAGTTTGTGCCGAGAAGCCTTCGCCAGGTGCCCAGAAACTGTGCCCCAGTTCCAGGCCACTAGAGTGTCTTACAGACCGGGACCTAGGCCAGGCCAAGGGAGAAGAACCAAGCTCAGATGTCGGACTTCTGATGAATCCACATTCTGGCTTTGCGAGCGGGTTGGGAGCTGAGGAGGGGCGAGTTCACATCCCTCCCGACCGCTCTGAGTCACGCCCAGGAACGGCACTCCACGCAGGCCAACGCAGGTAGGTCATCGGCACAGCTGTTCCGAGTGGCACGGCTGGTTTTGGAGACACAAAGCGCATCTCTTGACAATCCGAAGCCCGTCTGTTGGACGTGTTTGTCATCTCACCCCGTTCCGATGTGTGAACAGAAAGTGGCAGGCACTGGGGTTTGGCAGGTTGGGGCAGTGTTAGAGAAAGGAGTAAAAGAGTAGACGCCAAAAGTAAAAAAATGAAATGGGGAGATGAGGACAGATCACAGAGAATCAGGTTGGGGGACAGTCTGGCAGGTCTCTCCCCAAATCCGGAATGACCAATCAATGAGTGATTGATTATTCATTCATTCACTCAACAAACCGGGAGCACTGCCTCTGTGCCCAGCACTGTGTCAGACACAGGAAACCACGGGATGGCCTCGCCCTGCCGTCCGGGAGCTCATGGGCCAAAAGAATAAGCCATGCTACAGTCTCCGGTAGCAGCAAACTCCCGAGCCCTCGACCAGGAGCGACTGAGGAAGGTGCCCTGTGGTGATGCCCGGCGGCACTGAGCTTTGAAGGACACGCAGGTGCTTTGTGGGCAGTGCTCTGGCTGGGTCTGGAGCCGCGGCTCCCGCCGGAGACCACTAGAGGCAGGAGACCCTCAACCTCTCGAAGGCAAAGTGGTTTCCCTGTTCAGAGAGGCTCCAACAGGACCCTGGAACCATACGGGGCAGGAAGTTCAAGCTCATAAACAGGTAGTCTATCAGCACGCAGGGCCAGAATCAAGTGCGCCACGGGAGGCATTTCTGAAATTTCTTGTAATCTGCTATGACAGCATTTCTTGACCTAAAATCAACATGATCCCATTCAATTCCATTTTTTGCTGAAATCTTTCTATTCCCATATAGAAATTTGGAAGCAAGCTTTAGGAAACCTCTGATAATCCTTTGTGACAACATGCTGTTTTCTTGCACGGAGATGGGCTACTCTAGCACTGGCAGATGCGAAAGAGAGAGAGAGAGAGAGAGAGAGTGGGTATGTGTTCCACTATTCCCAATTTCCCAGAGAACTGACTATTCCATCTTCATCTGATGTGGGCCACGCCATCTGGACTTGGTCGTGTGTCCTTGGCCACAGTTAGCAATTTTCCTCAGAGCATCAGCTGCATGAGAAGGTAAGACCATGTCAACTGGGTTTTGAAGGATGAATAGGAGTTCACCAGGCCAGCTGCTAGAGAGGAGAATGTACAGGGCATAGCTTGTACAAAACGCATGGGCAGTTTGGTTCAGTAGGAGCAGAGGATAGGCAGAAGGCAGATGCCAGATCTTAAATGGCTTTTCTTCCACTGAAACTTGGACTTCCAGAGAACCATGGACAACAGCCAAAGAAGATTTAATTTTTAAGAACGTAACTCTGGAGGCATACGGAGAAAAGGCTGGAGTGGCAGGCAGGTGCAGGTCAAGAAGTCCATTAGGAAGCTGTATCAGTCCAGATAAGAGCAGGAGCTCGGGGCGGGGTGCGAAGGGTCGCATCTGAGGAAAGACCTGATGACTTGTTCAGAGGTGACCATGAGGTAGTGGGGAGTGAGGTGGGGGGTGGGGCAGGCTGCAAGGGGCAGCTGAGTCCAGTGAGAGGGGGCAGACAGTTACTCCAGTGGCCCCGGGGATCTGGGGCGGGCAGGATCCCACAGCAGCAGCATCAGGAGACCTGAGTTCTAAGGCCTTTCTTGCCTTGACCCTGGAATTTTTTACATTCCTCCTGATCGGGGCAGTCAGCCACACAAAATGCTAGAACAGGTCCTGAAGGGCAGACAGTGGCGATTTCTCCAACCTCACTGCTTCTTCGTTGCTTAAAGCCCTCGCTGCAGCAGGACGAGCCCGCCCACTGATGGCAGGTGCGGGGCTGGCAGGAGGGGAGGGGCTTGGGGCTTCAGCTCCAGGGCTGTTTTGCATGATGCCCTGGCTTTTGGACTTTGATTCTGAATAGGGTAAAAATTAAACCCCAAACCATCCATCCTTGACTGGTGCCTGAAATTATACCCATTAGAATCACTTCTTTAGGTCATTGAATCCTCCCCAGGAAATGAGAGTATGAAACTTGCGTGTATGTGTGTGTGTGAGAGAAACAGAGACAGAGAGAGAGAATGTAAATGAGAACCTTCGTGCGGGGGCCCACGTCTGAGTGCTGGGGCTTCTGGGGAAACAGTGTAACTCCTTTTGTGCTGCTGACACAGTGTGTGGAAAACACTGAGTGAGTTGCAGAACGTGCCTTCCTTCTCTGGAGACTCAGGACAGGACCCACGAAGTCCAACAGAGGAAAAGTTTAATTATGATTGGAGGATTCAAGAAGGTCTTTCAGAACATTGGATATTTCAGCTGGGTATTAAAAAGGGCAGGATCTTGGGTGGGAGGGTGGAATGTCAGGGAGAGTGGGCAGGGGACTGGATTCCTGGAATAAAGGCAGAGAGAATCCCCGGGGACGTGTGGCGAAGGTATAGGCTCCATGGTGCGGCCACACCCTCCACCTACGCCCACGGCCGGCATCACTAATCAACCATCGCATTCTTTCCCACGGATCCCAGACCTGACCTTAACATCCTTCTGCTCTGAGCACTCCAGGCAGCCACTAAATTGTTCCACGTGAGACCACATGACAAAGTCTACACGAGTTCGCTAATCTGTGGGAGGAGGAGGAAGAAGAGGAGGAGAGGAGAGGAGGCAGGCTTGAGTGCCACAGGCAAGACCGAAAAGCTTCTTGCTCTGGCTATTTGATATTAAGGACTAACGTTAACTGTTTTTGGTATAACCACAGTACTGTGGCCATGCTTTATAAAGGGTCCTTGTCTTTAAAGAAACATTAAAATATTTATGAATGAATTGGCCCAATGGCTGGAACATATTTTAAAATAGGTAAGTCCCAGATAATGAGGTGGGAGAATGGAAGGGGGAGATGTCATAATCACACCACAGAAAATCATTCATCCATCAGCATGAATGAAGTGCTGATGCTCGCCCCACACAGATGCACCTAGACAATATTATGCAAAATGAAAAAGGCCAGACACGAAAGGTGACATACATTGGACGATTCCACTCACATGAGCTACCCAGAACAGGGAAATCCATAGAGACAGAAAGTAGATTCGCGGCTGCCTGGGGTGGGGGGTGATGGGAGGCACTGCCGATGGGCGGGGCAGAGGGCTCTCCTTTCAGGGCTGATGGAAACTTGCTGGAGCTAAACCAAAGTGATGGTTGGATGACACTGTGAATGTACGAAAGGCCACTGAATTTTGCACATTAAAATGGTTAATTTTATGCACTATAGTTAAAAAAAAGTCCCCCAAAATAAAAATCCCATTCTTCCAAATAAAAAATAACAAACTAAAATGCACAGGACTTAACAGGTGAAGACAGAATCTGAAAGGGGAAGACACTGTCCTCTGGGGAGAGGGGAACAGTAAGTTCAAAGGCCCAGAGATCGTGCACATCATTTGGGAATCACTGGGGTCTCACTCATCACCAGCTTCGTGCCAGCCTCTGCTTGCCACACGACCCCACGGAAAGCATGCAGGCAATTTTTCAGACAGCCAGCCACCCACCGTGCAAGGCACATGTATGATTTGAGAGGAAAAGTGAGCTGCTCATGAGGAAAAAGGCCAGCGGCCTTACCTGAGCTGCCTCCCAGATGGTGGCCCTGGGGACTGTTGAGCTTTGCTTTCCTGACCCTTCCTGGGACCCCAGCCTTTCCCACCCACAGGGCTCTCTGCAAATCTGCAGAAGCAGGAGCACTGGTTCCGATGGCTGACTCTGCAGACCAGAAAAAGACCAGGACTTGAGAGCATTTAAGTGTGCATCTACACAAGTAAACCAACGCCTCTCCACCCAGAAACCCTCCGTCAGGCAGGTGATGTGCCCCAGCCCAGCCCTGTGGGCAGGCTCCATGGAAGCTGATTGCACTGCGCAAACTAGAGGGCCAGGTGTGCTGGGCCTGCATTGGCCTGTCCGCCCTGCTCCGCACGGGTGCGAGGCCCAGGAATCCCCAGGGTGCTGGATGCATCCCCGGGCAGCAGCGGGATTCACATTTGTCACTGACTCAGAGAAGGAGAGAGGAGAAGCTGTGAGGGGCCTTTCCCAGAGCACACAGCTTGTCAGACGTGGCTCAGATCGGCGGGAGGCCGGTGCGCACGCAGATTGCTGGGCCCCGTGTCCAGAGTGTCTGATGCAGAAGTCGGGGGTAGGGCCCGAGAACCTGCATGTCCAACAAGCTCCCAGGTGATGCTGAGACTGCTGGCCCAAGAGCCACAGTTTGAGAGCCACCGGTTCAACAGCTCAGCATTGTGAGATTTCCAGGAAGTTCAGACGACAGCGGAGCACCCAGAGAAATCCTGGGATTCTGGGTCTCCCACGGGATCCTGCAGCCCACACCTCACATCCTAAGTCACCAGCCTCTCTACATACCCCTGTGCTTGTGGAGGACGGAGGGGCTCCTCGCCAGCTCTCTGTATTTTCCCTTCTCCATCAACGCACAGACAGCTACCAATTTACAAAAGTGTTTCCTGTCCATTAGCTCACGGGGCCTTTCAATGACGCTGTGACTCAGGGCAGGTTTGATGCCAATTTGCAGCAGACAAAACAAACTCAAAAATGCAGTGACTCATTTAGCAGTGGGGCCTGGAAGAAGACGCAGGCCTCTGCCTCTAAACCCTGAGCAATTCAACACCCACTATAGCAGTGTCCCCTGTAGAAACCCAGTCTTTAAAAGCAGGGCCTTACTCACTCAAGGCCCCCCGGGCTTAAAGGGCTTGCTGGGCAGCTGTGACCCAGAGTGGCAATAGCTACAACCCTGCTGGCCCAGGGAACAAAGAAGCCCAAGGAGGGCACCAAATGAAGTTGGGGAATCAGAGGAGGCTTCTTGAAAGAGGAATTAGCCAAAGTGAGATGGCTGGGCTGGAGAGGGAACAGTATTCTAGGTGGAGGGAACAGTCAGTGCAAAAGCCTAGAGGCAAGAGAGAGCAGGAACGCCTGGACAGCTGAAAGGGGAGCAGCTGGAGTGTGGGGCTCTGCTGGGTGATGGAGGCCGGGGACCCCAGCAGATTCTGTGCATCAGGTCTCAAGGCACATGGAGAAGCCTGAGCTCCTCTCCCACGTCGCCGGCAGGGGCGGAAGTCGGTGCGGCTTTGAAAACTGTTCAGCTGCATTTACAGAAAGTGAAACGTATGCCGACCACCTCGGAGTATCACCCAGAAGAAAATGTGCTTAAATCCGCCTACTTGCTTGTCCCTCGGGCAAAACGACACAGGGTAACAGAGCTAACACGTGAGCAAGGCCACTGTGCAGGGGCGGGGCCAGCCAGGGTCAGCATCTCTCCGAGTAAAGGGTTGTGGGCACAGGAGCCATGAAACCCAACGGCTGAGATGTGAAAACTCTAAGGCAAAGCTTCCACTCTCTGGGGAATGTCTTTTAGGGATTACAGCTTCACAATAATGTAGCCCTCCAAAAGGAAAAGCTGGATAATCCCCGCATTAAAGAGAAGCTGTCTCAATCCAAAGCTGTTCTTCTCAGCTCTTACAGCTGCAAAATCTGCTTGGAGCAGGGTCTGCTGGATGGCCAGGGACTCCCGGCAGACAAGGTAGCACCGCCCCACAGGGTGTTCTCAAGGCGTTCCAGGTCCCCAGGGACTGCTTCCCACCCCCACCTCCCAGCATCCTGGCACATGACAATATTCTGTGGGCAAAGAAATGGCTTTAACACAGAGAGCTTCCCCTTGACATCGGCAGAGCCCTCTAGGTTTGCAGAGCGTCTCATACAGGATAGGCCAACTCAGCCCCAACAGTGACTGTGGGTCACCAGTTTACCGGCGTCTTCTGGCTATCATGCTTTGAGACGCGGTCACATTCTGTAGCCCCACCAAAGGTGCCCAGACCCTGACCCTAGAATCTGTGAATGTTACTGCTGTGTGGTAAAGGGACTTTGCAGGTGTGATTAAATTAAGCCAGGGTCCTGAGATGGGGCGACTTCCCTGCATTCTCTGGGTGAGCTGGATGTAACCACGGGGTGCTCGTGAAGGGGCAGAGGGAGGCTGACCCACAAGGCAGAGGAGAAGCCATACATGAAAGCAGAGTCGAAGGCAGAGGATGAGATGCTGCTGGCGCTGAGGCCTCTCGAAGCTGGAAAAGGCCCAGACGTGGGTGTTTCTCCTGGAGCCTCTGAAGGAACACAGCCCTGCTTGGACCCGGGCAGTGAGGCCACATCAGACTGCGGACCGTCTGGACGGTGAGAAGTGTGGTTTGAAACCAAGTTGGTGCTAATGCGTCCCCGTGGCCACAGGAAATGCTGTGAGGCGCTGACTGCCCGAACAGCCTCGCTGTTCAGAGAACTCCCCACGCCACCCCCCCACGGTGGTCTGGCATACAGGCCACACCATCCACACAGCATGTGTGAGGGACACCTTCGGAGGAGGTCAGAAACACAGGCCTGAAGACAGACGGATGGACGGACCTGGGTAAAATCCTGGCTCTGCCCCTTCTCGGCCGACCTCTCTGAGCCTCAGTGTCCTCGTCTGCCCAACAGGTGTGGCGTGGTCTACGCTGGTTTGGTTTGGTTATGCTCCGATGCGACGAGCTCGTGGAGGGGGCTGCTCAGCACAGGGTCAGTGAGTGTTGGCAGCCCAGGAGCAACGGCACAGGGAAAGGAGGACCAGCGAGGAGCTGTGGTGCCCATGCGTGCAGGGGAGGTCCCGTGAAGACATGCAACAGAGCGCGTGGGGCCCTGAACTACCGGCCACCGGCGCCGCAGTGATCATTACAGCTCAGCTCCGACCCGACCAGCTCGTGTTGGATTCTCCACTTCCAAAAGAACAAGAACAATTTTCAAAAGAAGCCACCTCGGAAAAGGCCTTGGCTGGCTGGAGTAGAACCGGGCTGCAGAAGCACCCTTGGTGACTGATGACGACATTCACTAGCTCAGCTGGCGGCGTGGCGCTCCTGTCTGCCCGGGGCTTGGCTGGCTCCCCGAAACCACCTGTTCAGTGGGAGCCGGGCAGCCTGGCGCTGGCTCCGCAGACAGGTGCCTCCCCCCGCCCACACAAGCCTGCGCCCCGCAGCTGCTGCAGCGCCTGCCTTCCGCGAGCGGATGGACTGGGACTGCTTGCTGCTGACGCCAGGCACAAAAAGCCAAAAGCCCAGACACCTGCATTCTCCCTGGAAACGTCATTGGCCAGAGTGACTGCCTCTCCACTCCTTACGGGCATGGCCAGTGCTAATCCCCCTTGAAACAAGGCATCGGCCCCACCAGAATGCCGATGATGAGGTGGGGGTGGGGGTGAGAAGGCCCTAGTCCTAGCAATTGTGTCTGGGGAGTGCAAAGGGGACCACCCTCCTGAAAACCAACCAGGCCTTGCGTCACCCAGAGCCCCGGAAATACATTCCCAAAGCCTGGGACCCACTGTGTTTACATCTCAGTGTTCGTCCGTGAGATCATCAGAAATGGGGACAAGAGGGAATGTGAAGGGACTTGTCACCACAGGAAGTACCGAGAGCGGTGAAAACCTGGAGAAGCCCTGAGCAGCCGCAGTGGCTGAGTAAATCTTCAGGAGCGTTCTCATGCAGCCCCAAAGACGGTGTCTACCTGACATGTCTGGCACGGGAAGATCCTGAGGCCAAAATGCAAGAGGAGGTGAGGCAGGATCCCAACTTCATACACATGAGATGGACTGAAATCACTAAAGGCGACAACAAGCATTTATTGAGCGCTTACTGGGTGCCTGGCATGGTGCCAGGGCTGGAAAGGCACTCACGGGACACCTTTCAGCCTCACGGCCGCCTGTGAAGCAGGTCCAACTCCATCCCTATTGTACAGGTGCAGGGACCGAGGTGTGGAGAGAACGTGTCGTTAGCTCGACACTGCTCGGCCTGCGAGCAGTGACACTGGGGCCAGAATGCAAGTCCAAACAACTATATATTGCAGTATTTGTGGTAAAAACCATTTAACACACTTACAGGGAAAAAAGCCTAAAAAGCAAAGGTATATCAAGATGTTAATGGTAGTCATTTCTGGAAGGGACCATTTGGGATGACTTTTATTTTCTTCTTTATATTCTGGGTATTTTCCAAATTTCATGCAGTGGCCATGGACTACTTTTAAAACCAGAACCCATGCTATTTTTAAAAAGCCTCCAGAGAGTTCATAACCTCGCCTAGAACAGTTTAAAATAACAACACAAACAAAGACCAGTAATGAGAGCAGATCTGTCCTCCCAGGACCGCCCCCCCACACCCGGCACCCACGCCCACCCCTGGGAGGCAGGGGCAGAGCCTTACTGTCCTACACATGGATTTCCTTCCTAGGAGACTGTGCCCTTGACTTCAAATAGCTTCAAGTCAAAAGCCTGAGAACAGCTCTCCCCTCTGCACTCTCATGGTGGGCAGAGGAGACCCTCTGGCTACACCTGCTCCCTGGATTCCCAGGCTGGTGGCGGGGCAGGTGGGGATCACTGTGCTTGCACCCCCCACTAAAAGCAGCAGCTGTCCTAGGAGCCAGGATTTGCAGGGAACTGGAGAGAAACTGTCAGGGATTAACACAAGAGGTGTGGCCAGGGCGGGCCTGTGAGTGCACAGGACACCCTCGGGGGCGTGGGAACAGGAGGCCCCGAGTCAGTGCCCCTCCAAGGACATGATCGGTTCAATCCCAGCACACCCAGCTGGCCACCGCGCGTCATCAGACGGGGGCAACCAAATCGCAGGAAGAAGGAGTGAGCGACGGAGAGCAGAGTGCACTTGTGCACGTGGCCTTCCGTGACAGCGGGGGGAAAGTGTAAGTGAATTTGAGAGAGGACTGGGAGAGAAAAAACCCAACAATGGACTTAAAGATAGTTTTCTTTCTCCCTCCTCCCATTTTCCCAAGTTCTCTCTAATTTTTTTAAAGATTTTATTTATTTATTTTAGAGAGATAGGAAGGGAGGAGAAAGATAGAAACATCAGTGTGTGGTTGCCTCTCACGCACCCCCTACTGGGGACCTGGCCTGCAACCCAGGCATATGCCCTGACTGGGAATCGAACCATTAACCCTTTGGTTTACAGGCTGGTACTCAATCTACTGAGCCACACCAGCCAGGGCTCTAATTTGTTCTTAAATCAAATCAAATAAATATATCTTTGAAGCCTTCCTGGGGGTCGCCCAGCGTCTGTTGGTCACTGTTCTCGCTGGACCCAAGGCCAGGAGCGGTTTTGAATTGAGCTCCCCGAAGGCAGGAGTGAGCCATGCCAGCCCCAACATCAGCTTGGAAGAGAAGAGCCAGGTTGGATGGTTGCCCCCCGTGTGGCCCTGTCTGGCATGTGAAATGGAGAGAGGAGTAAATCCATGGCAGTGACAAATCCCTGGGCTTAGCTGCCCCTGTGAAGCTGAGAATGCCGCCCAGGCCCCGCCCCCCTCACCTGGGGCCATCAGGCAGACCTGTTGTCTGTAGAAACCAGGCCAGGAGTTTGAAATGATAAGAGAGGAGACAGCAGAAAGAAAAAAAGAGAAAAAAACCCTTCCTACTCCCTCCCCCGTTTCTCAGTCTCTCAAATGGCGCTCCAGCTAATGCTTGCTGAATGCCAGCAGGGAAGGTGCCAGGCCCAGGCCTGGCTCAGGGTGGGCGTGGGCTGCCGGGGCTGCCCAAACCCTCACTGAGAACAGACTGGTGGGATGCAGAGGATGAGAAGGGGGGAGAGGAGGAAGAGGGGGAGGAGACAAAAGTCCGACCCTGAGGGGCTGTCCCACCTCTCCAGGCATCCCCCTCCCCAGCCACCTCACCCCGAACAGCCAGGACAGTAGGGTCATCCTGCCTGCTGGAGGACCTAAGATGAATGGGTAGGATTCACCCATATTTCCAGTGGTGTTTGCTGAGCACCTACCATGTGCCAGGGACTGGACAAGGCCACAAGGGTGAGCAGAGTGCGTGCCCGAGGGAAGCAGATGTCCATCAGAACACAGCCACGGAATGAGAAACTACGACTGCTGCAACGAAGGAGGAGAAGAAAGCAAGCGAGGACTGGGAGACCAAGCACAGGACGCCTCGGAAGGACGGGCAGGCACTGCGCAGGCCTTACATGTCGTTGGTGGTGCTTGGAGCCCTGTGCAGGCTGACCCAAGCCCAGCGGCGTCTGGATGGAAGGAGCACAGAGACCTTGGAGACAGCTGCCCCCGCATTCCAGCACCCCCTCACTCTCCTGTCCTTTCCTAGCGCATGGTCCTGGACAAGTTCCTTCCTGGTCTCCAGCACCATGCAGAACAGGAGGCTTCTTCCAAAGTGCTGGGTGAGGATTAGGGTGCAAGTCCCTGTGCTGTTCAGTCTCCATTTGCACACCCCCCTCCCACCCGTTCATCCCCCATCTAGGAGGCCGGTCCCTCTATAGGCAGCATCGCTGAGCACCCTTGTCCTCTCCCCGCCTGCTGGGTCCGGCCAACGGGAGCTGCTAGCAGGACAACGGGACTAATGACTGAGCTACCCTTGCCTCCCCAGCTGTGTTTCCAGCCAGACCTGTGTCTATCTACCTTGGCCCACAGCCCATGTAGTGGACCCTTCACTCTCTCAGGCTTTTTGGGGGTTCCTCCAGCTCCATCCCCTCTCCTTGCCTGTAGCAGTGCCCCACTGCCGCAACCAGGGGGATGCTGCCCTCACTGGCTGGGGTCCTTCGCTCCCACCCCCCTCTGTACATAGTTCTCCACCAAACCCCACACCCACCCCTGTGAGTTTTCTGCTGGGCTCCTGACCGATGAGGCCCCTCGATAAAGGCGATCACCCTGGCCCTGATTGCAGGGTAGAGCATGTGCCCCTGGGAGATGTGTGTGCAGGCTGGTTGGCAAGTCTAACTCAAGAGGTTAGCAGCTGGAAAGGAAGTGGGGGGCTTCAGAATAATCAGTGGGGGGGTCAGAGTTATCACTCACTGCCGACCGTTTCACCCCCTGCATGCCAGGCACCGTGCCAGGTGCTGGAGGAACAGGGGTCCATAAGAGACAGCCTCCCCTCCACCCCTCCTGGGAGCGGTCCAGCAGAGGTGACAGGTGCATACACAAGTGATTGGAGCACAATGGGATAGGTACGGTAGGAGCCAAGAACTGAAGGTGGTGGGTGGAGGAGATGCTGGTCTGTAGGGGGTGCTGTCCAGAGAGGCTTCTCAGAGGTGACACTGGGCTGGGCCCCTGTGGGTGGGTAGGAGTTCGCTGGCTGAAGGAGCACTCAGGGAAGAGGAAACACATGAGCAGCTGGGTGAACAAGCACCGACTTGGCCGTACCCTTACCTAGAAAGACACAACTTAGGGATCGGGAGAGGTGGCAAAGCCCACCCCTTCATTTAATGGGCCAGAGAGCAGGGCCAGCACATGGAGCTCCGCCCTCCGGCTGCGCAATGTGGCGGGCCTCCCTGGGAGGGAGCCTTTGCCAATGATGGAGTCCGGAAGGAGATTGCTGAGAAGCCTGTGCTCCTTGGGTGATGCGAACCATTCACGAGTTTTACTGAGTCTCATCCCCACCTCGCAGGTTAAAATGGAGACACCGAAAACTCCAGCTGGCGGCTGTGACTGTGGGAGGCAGCAGTGGGGGGCAGGGCTCGAACAAGAAGCGCCACCCGCCCACCAGGCAGAGCGCTGGAAGCTCCTTCTTTCACAATTGTGTGCCTATCAGTAAAAACCCCACATACTGTCGGTAGAAAATGAGGAAATACACACAAGTGAAAAGAGGAAAATGCCAGACGCCCACTGGTCTACCACATGGACAGAGCCGCTGTCGGCGGCCTGGGATCCGCCCGGGGGCTCTTCAACCAGGCCAACGCTCCCCGTGAGTGCAGGAATGGCAGGGCAAAGGCCCTGGCTGCAACCAGATGTGACAATGACGAGGTGGGGGGCCTCCTACCCAAGGGCCTGGCTGACCCCTGGGCACTGACTACCTAGCACAGGAGCCAGGTTCAGAGACAGGCCAGGGTCTTGCTCTGGACTCCCGGGAATGAGCACTGGGGGTCCTGAGGGCAGAGCAGACCCCTGCCCTGGGTGCAGAGGAGGCCACCCGGGCAGGGCCTAGGGCCCCGGCCAGGAGGGGTCGAATGGGGGACGGGCTGCTGCCACCAGGTGCCAGGCACTTCCCAAGCGCATCGGCCCAGTCCTCCTGACCAGGCCTGGCGCTAGGCCCACGATGCGGGGGAGAAACGAAACAGAAGCCCGGAGAGCACACGCAGCTGGCAAACAGCAGGGCTGGGACTCCCTTCACCCTGTGAACTTGTTGTCAACGACACGCCCCACAGGCACATTTGCTCTGAAGTAGAACAGATCAATGGAAAACGGAGTAACTCGCCATGACCTCTCTAGACCATCCCCAATGGGCGCGCCTCACTCTCTCCATCATCACTACCTCTTCCATCTGCCCAGATGCCCCACACCCCCATCGGCCTCTCTGCTGGGCTCCTTTTCCTTCAAAGGGGCATCAATCTTGGGGTCCCATGGCCCCCTGGAGTGCATCTGGCCACTGTCCCCCTGTCCTGCCCTGATGTGCACGTAGTCTGTCCCTGCACTGTGCTGTGAGCATTTAAGGAGCCCAGGCCCTTCCCTATGCCACCTGGTCTCACACCCTAGGCTGCCTCCCATGGGCCATGTGACCTTGGACAAGTGCCTAATCTTCTGGGTGCTCAGGCTCCCCCTCTGCCCACAGGGCTGATGACGGCATCATTCCCGAGGGCAGAAAGGCACTGAGTTCAGCACCTGCTGCAGAGTAAAGTTCGTGGTGATTCTGGTGTATTAGTGACTCGGTCCCACAGGCCTATCAGAGTTAAGTGTTGAGTAAATAAGGCTGGACCACTGGATCTAGGGTATCCAAAGTGTGTCCTCTCTTTATGGTGTTCTCCAACTGTAACGTGCCCGCTCAGCCCCCATATTAATAACAAGAAGCCATTAATAGAAAGCACAGCAGCAGTAATAAAAATGGTTACTGTGGGGAAACTGAGAGCCCCAAGGATTATCTACACATTATCTCATTTAATTTCCATAACAAGCAAAAAAGGAGTTACTGTATCCATTTTACAGATAGGAAAACAGACTTAGAGAGGTTATAGACTGATCCAAGGCCCCAGAGCAAAAACATGGCAAAACTGGGTATTATGCAGAGACTATTGGCTATCTTCCCCACCTCAAATATCTGTTCTCTCTTTCCTTCACCAAAAGAGAACCACCTGTTCTTAGGTGGGCACTAGAGGCTGTTTCTTAGCCTGCTTCACAGTTAACTGCAAGTATGTAACCAAGTGCTAGCCAATAAGATGTAAGCAGAAATGTCATAGGCAGTTTTTTGACTTGTCCACTAACAGAGCTGGCATTCACCCCTTGACCATTCTTTATGGTGGCTTCCTCACTCCTGCTGCCTGAAACTTAATGCAATGGCTGGAGCTCTAGCAGCCATCCTGGGCCATGAAATCATGAGCTACACAGGGATATGGCAGTACTATGAACTATAGAACCTGAGTCCCTCATATTTTGTGGTACACAGTTGCCATGCCAGCTTTGGACTGCCTGTGCAGAAAAGCATATCTGTTTATGAGACAGTTTTGAGGGGTTTTCTGTACCTCACAGCATCCCCCAATCAAGACTGATTCCGAGTTCCCCCCAGGCCTGTCTCTCAGAGGCAGAGAAAGTAAAGGCAGGCCAGCGAGTGGCTCCCAGGGAGGGCTCTGGGGTTGGCGCCTGCTGGGGGCCAGAGGGAAAGGGTGGCTGTCAGACTCCTACCCGGGGCTCTCCTTGCAGGGCTCACTTTACTAGGCTTGAAAGAAGTCTGTAAAGTCTCATTTACAAGGTAAATCTATGCCCGGGGCTCAGTGGGATTCCTGTGGCTTTTATGAGGAAGAGATTTCAAAGATCAGTTTAGAAAGTACTTAACTTGCATCAGTGGTCACAGAACCAAAAAAACAAAACAAGAAAGCCTACTTCGGGGCAGGCCCCCCACGGCATGGTGGGGGGGGCCAGCCCAGGAGGTAAGGGACTCAGCCTCAGTTCCGTGGCTGCTGTTGCAGGGGAGAGCTCTCCTCTCAGACAGGACACTTCTCTTCAAGGGCAGGGCTGACCCTCCCCTCCCTCCTCCCCTCCCTCCTTCCTTGCCCTCTGTTACACACCTGCGCCCTCATCCCTGGCACCTGCCAGAACTGCCCCACCCACTCCCCTGTCACCATTTTAACTCTTAAACCTTAGACCTAGCTCTGAGCCAACTCGAGGCCCACACAGATGGACCCATGGGGGACCTACAGTCACTGGACAGAAGATTCCAGACACATCCTTGGCCCATTCACTTGGAGGCCGCTGGCTTCCCTGCACCAGGTGTACAGAGTCAGATCAAGGCCTCTGGCCCAGGTTGCTGCCACTCCATGTCCGTGAGCCATGCTCTGCCTGCTTCAGCATCTGGGCGAGTGGCTCCCTCTGCGTGCAATGTTCCTCTCCCCTTTCCATTTATTCTTCTCATTTTCAACAGCCTTTCATAGGACCCGCCGAGGGTTCTCTTATTAGACACTCTCACAATAGTCCGCCATCGCAGCTGGGCCATGGGGACTGACTCCCTGCCACGGAGCAGAGACCGGGTCTGTGTCCCCCGGGGGCCTGGGAGAGTGCCGGACACCAAGCAGACCCTGGATAAATATTGTTGGAAGTAGCTGCTGTGTGAAGTCACCCCAAGAACCACAAGGGCCCTGGTCAGTTTGACTCGGAGAGAAAACAGTCTTTTGGAAAACAGAAATAGAAGCGGCCGCATCTGCACCTGACGCAGGAAGCAATCTTCTGTGGGGTAATCCGAAAGGGCCGTGCACTGTTGCGTCACTTCGCTGGACTCTTCCAGCGACTGGAGAGAACTCAGCCACAACGGGTGCCATTCACAGAACAGCCGTTATATCATCTATTGATTGCCGAGGGCCTCGAAGCCGGAGCTTCATATCAAAGGGTCTTTTGAGAGAGAGACACAGACACACGTTGTCACCACCGTTCTGTGCAGGAGGGTGGACAGCTCTCTGGGGGAGCAGTTTCCCCCTTTCATTCGCACACGCGTTACCCCACTGATCCTCCAATGTTGGGAGACTTAGACCATCTTTGTGGGCTTAGCCCAGGCTCCTAAGTTTCCCACAGCATGTAGAGCATCCCACTCAAGGAAGACCATCCTGCTCCCCAAACTGAGAGAGGCCCCCCACTACTCACACATTGAGGAATGCTGGCTGCAAGCCAGCCCAGACCATGTCCCCAGGGTGAAGGGGTAGCAAGGGGTTAGATGAGTCAGAAAGGCCATGTCATTAGTAATACGGATCCACGAACGCTGAGGCCTACTCCGGGACTTCTTTCTGCCTTCTGCATCCTTTGACACATTCCTGTCTGCACCTTGGCTCACAGGAGCTTCCTCGCTCCCCTGGAGGGCCCCTCCCCTCGCCAATCCCCATCTTCCCCAAAGCCCACCCAACACCGGGTCCTGCTACAGGGCACCTTGCTGGATGGCTCAACCCCAGTCACTTCCCCTGTCTGCAAAGGAATCCAAGCCTCCAGCTAGACAACCCACTGAGGGCTTGTCAGCGGCTGCACTGTGGTCTCCACAATGTGATTCCAAGTGTAGACATCAAACTTGACCTCAAAATACTAAGTCATCGATTCGTTCACATCACTCAGTTGAACCGCTGCCAGATTATTGACCCCCATACCCCAAGAAGTCCCCTTCTACAGTAAATGAAGAAACGTTTATTCCAAAGGTCCCGATCGGGATGGGGCACTCAGCATTCAGACTTCACAGAGTCTGCCACACAATTCTGGGAAGGTGTCACTGTCACTAATGCCGAGTTACAGACAGAAGAGACCCAGACTCCACAGGGACGTGCAATTGGGCTCAAGTTCCACAGCCACAAAGTGAAGGGGCTGAGATTCAGGTCCACGCCCGGCTCCCGGCACCCTCTCTCTCCTCTGCAGCCGGGCGGGCTCTCCCGCACCTGGCTCTGTTCTCACTGACCAACCGTGTTTACTCAGTGAGGGCTTCGGGGTAAGTGGGCTTCATTTCAGAGGACCTGGAGGGTCACGGACTGATTTGACCTTTCCTGGAATATTCATCCGAAGGGCGTGTCCACAGCACTCCTCCCCCCCACCCCCCAGGCGATCCGACCCACTCAAAAATCCAGAAGATCGAGAAAAGTCAGCCTGGCTGGTCTGACAGGGGGTCAGACAGAGTAGATAATCTTTAATCTGGCAATGAAGCACAGCTTCATTTTAAAAGCTTGGCACCAGCCAGTTCTCCCCTAGGTAGCCCAGCGGCTTTGGGCTGGGGCAGAGCTCCAACATCAAACGTGTAGAAATCAAACTACCTATTCCTTCAGCGGTTTGGTTTTTCTCCTCCAGCGAGCTAGGGCCCCCCGTGGGCAGCACAGGCTGCAGCTCCAAAACAAGGACAGCGGCGACGAGAAGTGAGCAGTGCTCAGTGTGGGGAGGGGGGATCCAATTAAAAGCCCACCTGCCAAGCTGAGAGCAGCTTTGGGCCGCTGATGGGGATTTGAGGCCTGGGAGGACCTTGCGGTAGGTTCATTGGAGGAAGGCCCTTCACCTCTACAGCCACACCCCACCTGGACTCGTCCCCAGGCCTCAGGTCCCCAGGCCCAGGTAACCAGAGTGTGTGGCTGGAAAAAAGACCATCGGGTGTGACCAAAACCCTTCTGCAATTTCCCCAGTTTTTCCTGGTAACCAGTCTCTGGCATTCAGCAGCAGCCTCTAGAAAACAGTCCAAATGGGAGGGGACATAGCCAAGCAGCTTCACACGGTGCCTGAATCTTCTCGGCCAGGGTGGATACCACACCCGCTGGCCAGGTTCCGCCCCCTCTGTCCCCAGACACTTAGAGCTGCCAGGGAGTGACTCCTCAGAGAAGGGGACTGACTCGGCAGGGGCTTCTGGCTTCAGCCCGTCCTGAACCTGGACTGGAACCTACAGCACAGGGGCCGTGCTGGTCGTGCAGATTGTGTGTTTAGGAAACCAACCCTCAGGGGCGGAAGGAACAGAGGAGAGGGCAGGAACTGAATTCTGCAGGGGGGAGAAGATAGGCCGGCGGGAACTGAGCAAACTCACGACATCTGTACCTTACATGGCATCGGGAAGGACAGAAACCCGCCTGTTTACGACCCTGGGGTCCCAAAGTTTCAGGAGGGGGTGGCAACCGGTACCTCGGGGACTGGGCTCGGGTGGGGGAGTATAACGAGAAGATTACAGGAAAGAACCAGCTGGGTCCCCATGTCCTCTCCCCATGTCTCCTAGCTGGGTGACTGTCCCCCACCACCAGGCATAAGATGGGAAGTTTATTCTCTAAAGAGGACAAAACAGCAGATCTCACTGCTGAGTGTGTGAAAATGGGCAAACTAACTGATTTTATGCATGCTGGATGCAAAGGGCCTCCCTGCCCAAGTCTTCTTCCTTCACCTAGGTCCCAGACCCGCCTCCTCACCCCCAGCAGCTTGGCCTTGACTGTCCTCGCAGGACACTCCCATGGGGAGTCTGACCAGCCCAGGGGGAAAGACCTAAAGACACTGACCTAAAGACGTGGGGTTCCATGACAAGCCAGCAGGGCACCCATCGAAGGATCTGCCGGTCCGGGAGCTCCCCACCCCTGTGCTCAGAGTTAGCCCCCAACTCTTCAGTATGAAAGGACAACCAAGGACTGCAAAACAGCTAAAGAAAGAAGCTTCTAACGTGAAAGCTCCAGAGCAAACACACGTGGAGAGAGGAAAGCAGAAGGAATACACCCAGTGTGGCCCGCACGGCCCTGAGCCCTTGTCTCAGTGCTATCATTCTCATTTTATAGATGAGGTGCTCGAAGAACAGCGAGGCTAAATAACTTGTTCCATGTCACAGAGCGAGTCAGGGGCAGCGCTGAGACTCGGACCGGGCCCTTCGGTTCTGTGCCCTCAGCCACCGCCTGCTGAGCGCCGCCCGACCATCGCCGCCCAGCACAAGTGCCCTCGGTGTGTAAAAGAAGGTGCCGTGGCCCCCAAACCAGACGGGGCTCCTCTCAGGAATGAGAGAGAACCCCTGCAAATTAAAAATGTGGCAGATAAAAACATGGAAGAGAAAACTGACGAAATCTGCCAGAAAGTAGAGCCAAATGCAAAAGGGATGGGAAAGAGAAAAGACAAGAAAATCAGAGGGTTAGTCCACGGAGACCAATAGCGAATAAAAGGAGTTCTGGGAAATTGGAGAAAACCGAGGAGCGACACTCATGACGGAATAATCCAGGAAAATTTCCCAGAACCCCAGACCATGGTTCTGGGCGGTGCTCAGCAACACGGATGAGCAGGGACCCACGCCAGACAAGGGCGCCCTGGCGTCTCAGGGCGGTGAAGACCCAAACGGGGTCCCTAGAGAACAAAACAGGTCACAGCCAGGATCAGGGATGGCCTCCACTTCCCGACTGCACCTCTGCAACCAGAGACGACGGAGCAAGACTTTCCTCCAGAGCCCCTCTGGAGGGAAATGATCTCCCACCCGGAATGGCTGCCCAGCTGACCTGCCCACTGAGAATCAGGGCAAATCACGTCATTTCCCGTGTGCAAGTTCTCGAAAGCTCACCACTCGGGCTGCCCCTCCTCAGACGGATGTGCTCCTGTATTCAGGGGGCTGAGCCATCACAGGAAGACTGGAAATGGGAGATCTGACGCAGGAGATGGGTGAGGGGAATCACAGGTGTTGGTGGCAGAGGGCCCAGGTGACAGCCTGGGAGATCTGACCCAGGAGACAGGTGAGGGGAATCACAGGTGTTGGTGGCAGAGGGCCCAGGTGCTCAAGAAGTCTAGGTGCTGACATACTCAAGAAGAGGACACTGAATTTACCTGAAGCGTCCGGACAACTTGAGGGGCTCCCTGGAACACCAACAGAGTGCGGGGTGATTACACCACCGACAACAGATGAGCTTAGCTCCACAGAAACCACAAAGCAGAGCAGGGACGGAGACGCGACCACAGGCTCCTGCACGACTGATCTCAGTAGCACTGACCTGGTAGTGTCAGCATAAACCCCAATTACTGATCTTTCCAAGACCAGGACATAAAAGTATGGGGAACTGGGGAGGACAGAGAAGATCTGAGGTTAAGACCTACATCCTTCCTTTCCACAGTTAAGAAATTGGAGCCCAGAACCAAAGAAGATAAAGTAACACATGCATGTGATTTAGAGACACAGAGGAAAATACCCAAGTCATTAGCTCAAAAAACCTGCAAGCGACCGATGGCCCTGGGGAGAGGGGCAGAGTGAGGAAACCACTGGTTTCCCTACAAACCATGAGAACTGTGGTCACGTATGACTCGGGAAAGGCGAGGGAAGGGGGAGCAGACACTGGTGAACACAAGAGACATCACTGAATATTCTAACAACCCAGAGAAGCTGGGTGGTCCCTTTTCACTAAAATGATACTGCCAGGCTCAGACATCCCCAGCAAGTCAATCCTAAAAAAAGGCTAAACTAAAACCCAGTCCTGCCAGACCTCAGAAAGTGCCCTTGTCCTCTGAGTGTGCACTCCTGTATTCAACAGAGGGTCTACACGCGCACTGAGCCTGAGACGGGGTGCTAGACCCTGGCACAGTGGGGTGACGGGACAGGCCCCAGGACTGAGCCAATGAGGCTTCTGGCCGATTAGGGCAAACCGGCAGTAAGCAAGCCAACCCTGACAACAAGTCCAAGTGCAGCAGTGCGCATCCTGGTCAGTCCCAGTCCATCGAGGGTAACACCTGTCTGATTCCTGGCCTCCTCTGCCAGCCCACCATTGGTCCTGTGGCTTCACGAAGCTTGTCCCCTGCATTTCCTCCCAGGCGAGCCGTCACATGCCATTTCATGGCACTTCTGGGAACTCAACAGGCCATCACTCCAGGCCTGCCAACACCCCGCCTCTGAGGCCCGAGGCCTGAGGCCCTCAGCTTTGATTTGGAAGGTATCACATTTTGTTTTGTTTTAGATCAGAGTCGACCTCAAAGGCCAGACCGGCTCTCCAAAGGAGAGCTCCCCACAGACCCTTGCTTACGTGAAAGGACAGCGAATACCTTGCTCAGACCCACCTCCGGCAAGGGCTGGTAGGTATGGAGGGGCGGAGAGCCTCAGATGCCGGAGCGTGGAATGGAATCTCAGTAGCCGTGGGGCAGGGCTAGGCTGCTGGGCTCTTCTGGGACTCTGTGTCTCCACTGGCAGCTCTAACACTGACCTCAGGGGCTACGGTAGAATCAAGTGACATAGTGGCCATGACGGTGCTCGGTAATCTGCCGTCGCCACGACATGACCCAGGATGAGGATGACAGAGTGGTCTCCCCCAGCTGCCTCCCATCACTTATCATCCAAGGTTACCAGGATTTCACCTTGTCAGCCTCTTAACATGGGGTCCTTGTCCCCACTGTCCTCAGACCTGCCCCAGGGAACCGCTCGGCAGGAATCCTCAGTCAGGCATTTGGGCTTTATTCTGTCGCAGCGTGGGAAACCTGGCACGTCAGTGACTGTGTAAAATCGAGTCACAGAACCCGCTCTGACAAGGCGCGACACCCAAGGCTGGCTGACTCCTTGCCCAGCGCCCCTTAGCCCGGGTCAGCTTTCTCCACAACTGCCCTCCCCACAGCCAGCCAGGCTCCGACCTGGTGCTTGTGGAGTCTCTCTGCCTCCCCCAAATCTCAGTCCCCATCAGCCCCCCTCTTAACTACCTCAACTTGCTCCATCTTCCCCGACTGCATTTGATTCCCAGTTCCACCACTTGTTAACTCAGCAGCTTGGCACAGGGGATGCTCTAGCTCAGCCTTAGTTTTAGGGGCATAGATAACACACATGCAGGGGCTACCTGGGAGATGGGGTGCGATGTGCAGCAAGTGGCCACCTCCCCATCCCTGCACTCCACACGAGCAGGACACCGGCACCCCACAACCAGTTAAGACGACCCCCGACTTCACTGAGTTTCACACAACCTGCACCCTGTGTCATTCAGGTTCTAACGACAGCATCCCAGATTACCAACCGTCACTCTAGGCAGGACGTTGCTAAGTCAGCCTGACGGCGAAGGGGCCAGGCTACCGCTCAGGGGGGACTTCCATTACACTGCCATCGTCACAGTGCTGCCTGTTTGGGAAATGACTGGGCCACCTGACTGCACTGCATGCTTGTTTTATAAAAATAAGTAGAAAGAGAAAGAAGCATTGTATTCATGCACTCAATACCGTGGAGACAACAATTGAGCCAAAGCAGTGAGGGCTGCGGGCTGACCTTCCACTGAGAAGGGAGGGAAGTTCATGAAATTGAATGAAATGACAGGAATGTGGTACGGCATCACTCGACCACGCTTCACCAGTGAGGCCGATCAGGGTTCTTCTCCCGTCCTCTGGGAATTCCAGTTTCTCATACCTTGTACGTCTGGCCTTTTGGCTCTTGGTGTCCTGCGACCAGACGTCGGGAACTGCCTACAAGCCAACACTCTTGTTTGCTAAAAGACTTCGACATTTCACACCGAGTGCAAGACCATTTGTTCAGAACATCCGGGTTGGACAAGTGCCCCAGGCTGACTTCCAGAGCCCTCAGGTCTGAACTCAGAAAGCATACAGGGGTTAGAACAGAGACGGTGATGCTGCCAGGGCAGGTGGGTCCCAGGGTCTGCACAATAGGATGTGGACCTAGAGGCCACTGTGGTGCCACCGTCTTCGTGCCAGGACCACCGAGCACAGACTGGGTCCTGTGACACCAGTTCCTGGTTATTCGAAGCCCTGCATGTGTCTGAGACCACACCACCACCTCATTAGGATGACTGGACAGAGTCTCTGGTGGCCCACCCAGCCCCCTCTCCTGCCCCTTGTCGGGCAACCTTCCCAGGTCCTACAACCCTGCGAAGAGAGCCCAGGTCTCTACTCCCAGCTCAGGCTCAATGCCACTGTCCTGGGTGTCCGTCAGACTCCCTGGAGCCCAGCGGGCAATCCAGGCATGCAAGTATGTCCACATGTGTCTCCCAGGGAAGAGGACCAGAGCTGCTGTAATTCACGTTTCCTCTTTCCTGTTGCTGCTGTGACATATGGCTGCATGCTCAGTGGCTTAAAACAACACAAACTGATTATCTTCTAGTTCCGAAGTCCAAACTGGGTTTGATGGGCTAAAATCAAAGTCACTGGCAGGACTGTGCTCCTTCTCGAGCAACCATTTCCTTCTCTTTCCAGCTTCTCTAGAAGTGGCCTGCTTTCCTTGGCTCATGGCTCCTTCCCGCAGTGGCCTTCCCCTGACCTCTGCTTCCCTCGTCACATCTCCTGCCCACCCCTGCCTCGTTCTTATGAGGATGCTCGTGATAAGCCAACCGGACTCCTGAGTGATCCAGGCTCCACCCCTGTGTCAGGACGCCTCACTTAAACTGCATCTGCAAAGTCCCTTTCACCGGGTTCCAGGGTAGGACGTGGACTTTGTTGGGGGGCTGTTGTTCAGATTGCCTACAACAATATGGCAAAAGGTCATGAAGACCTACTTCTCTCTGAGACTGACTCAGGAGTGGGCCCCACAGAATCCAGAGGAGGCTGCTGTGAAATCCGCCCAGGCGGGCGCAGGCGGGGTTCTGGGAGGCCGCCCTAGGTACGAAGTCACGGTCATTCTCTGCAGGAGGAGCCTTGCAGACAAAGGTCCAGGGACAAGAAAGGGCATTGCCTGCAGGGGAAACAAGAAGACGTCTGGGTGCAGCTGGGGCTGGTTCACTCCAGGAAGGCCAGAAGGGAAGGCCAGGGCACATGGTAGGGTCTCCTGGTAGGAGACGGGCGTGGAGACAGAACCACCTCTGGGTGGCAGGGCCGAGGCAGGAATGGAGGCACCGAGGTAGGGAAACAGTGGTCTCCCTGCTACTTACTGGCAGTAAGGATGCACCCAAGAGCAGGTGATGGGAAGGCGTGTGTGAGGGCCAGGACCAACATGGCACGGGTGGCGAGGGGACAGTGAGCCGAGGATACCATCTGAGGGCTAAGTCACTTCACCGCCAAGCTGGCAGGTCATGTCCGTGCCCCCTCCCCACCCCCCGCCCCAGTTCTCAGCCAGGAGGCCCCAGGACGCTGCTCTTTAAGTATGTCATGCTGCACAGGATGGAAATAGTTTAAAAGAGGGGAGGGATATAAATATCGCAAAGGCTCCTGCCCACATGGAGAGCCCCGGGAGAGGCAGGCAGCAGTGCGGCGTCACGGTGCCAGAACCCTAAAGGGCCTTCTGCTTAGGCCCCCGGTGCCCCTCCGGCAGCTGAAGGTCCTGGTGGTTGATGCCAAAATGACCCCAGGGCTTCCGCAAATTCCCCAGGTCCTGCCTGGCTGTTCCTCCTCCTCCCGGGCTTTGAACTACAACCTCCAAGAAGCAGGGGATCGCAGGGCTCGAGAAGGGCAAGGGCGAGAAGGAAAGGGGAGTGACAACTGCACGGGCCACCTCTGGGACGTACTTCCAGGTGCTACCCCCCCGTCCTGGCCACAGTGCAACTGAAGAAACCCCCTTCCTCCACCTGCTGCCACACACTGCCCACTCCCTGGTGCCACATTGCCTGACTCTGTGGTGGCTGATTCCCCACTGCCTCCCCACCCCCACTCTTAAAGCTGGATTGGACCTCCCTTCTCCCTGCCCCTGCAGCACCCACCCACCTGGTGCACCCTCAGTCCAAACACCCTCTTCACAGTCTCATGATGGCTCAGCCTCTGGGTACAGGGGACTCCTGGCGTGTCCCATTCATTCCTCCATCCCAGCACCCAGCATTTCGGGAAGACTCAGTAACTGCTGTTGACCAAATGGCCAGGGTCCAAGTGTGTGAGTCCGTTTCTAAAACAGCTACAGAGCCCGCCCCCAGCACGTGCCAGCCTCTGAAAATAAGGCTGGCCCATCACCCATGCAGCAAGCATCCCCTGCTGCGGTCATCACGAGGGTCTCCTCCTTGTCGTGTGTCCCCTCCTTGTCGTGTGTCTGGAGTCGGAGCTTAGAAAATAAGGAAGCACCGTGGATTCCCACGTTCCAAAAGAGCCAGTCCGACAGTTAGTAAATACTTCTGGGCTTGCGGGTACCTCTGTCACAACTACACTGCCACTGTAACACGAATGCAGCCATGGACAGCATGCAAACAAACAGACACAGCTATGTCCCAATAAAACTTTATTAACAAAAACAGGCAGCAGGCTGGATTTGGCCCGCAAACCACAGTTTACCAATCTCTGTTCTGAATTGAAAACAACAACAACAACAAAAAAAAGAAATTAAGAAAAGGAGACAGACCGTGAGGGGGGAAAAAAACAGCAAAAATTCTTTAAAGCTACAGCTGTGATTTTGGATGCTGCCCCTAATTCCTTGTGTGATGGACACAATTTTTTAAAAGAGTGCAGGGAGGGGCGGGGGAAGTAAGGAGAGGTTTCTATGGGAACAGGGAGTTTACTGTTAATGATTCCACACTACACAGACGATTCCTTTATTTTTCTCTCTTTCCCTCTGAGGCAGCACAGGCGCAACCTACAGCTCCTCCGGCAGGACTCTGCCCGGCGCCCCTGCTGTTTGGTCCTAAAGTAAATGCCGGAGCACTCCATCGGCCAGAGTGCTGGACAGGGTCCGACAGCCCTGCCCCCACAGACTCAAGGTCATCAACATGAGCCCTGGCTGCTGACAAGCGATTCTGGGGTGGAACCCCCAAGGTCTGCTACCCACGGGACCGAGGGCCTCCCTCTCAACTCTAACAAACCACTCTGGTGATGGGCTTCTGTTTCACCTGAGCCCCAACGTCCTAGTTCCTCAGCACAAATGCGTACGGGCGAAGGCAGGAGCCCCCCTCCCTGGGCGCCTTCAACTGTGCCTGGCTGGGTCAGAGCAGGGGTCCCGCACCTTCCCTGGGCTTTGCACAGAAACCATAACTGATCTGCCCAGAATAAAAGAATGCACACCATTTACCGATATGTGGTTATATAGCCAAGTTGCTGAACTGCCACCTTTGCTATGCAGGAGAAAGGAGTGAATCTCCAGCACTCAACAGTGAAAAGAATCCAGGAAGGCAGCCAGCTGTGCTCAGCGGCACCCAGAGGCCCACACTGGCCGCCCACCCATGAGTGCCAGGAACTGGGACGCGATGGCTTTCTGTGGGCACGCTCTGTCCTCACAGCACCTTCCAGGGGACCCATCGGAGCTTGACAGTCCCACCCTCTCCTTTGTCGGTAAGGAAACTGAAGCCCAGCATGAGGAAAAGATTTCCCAGGATCCCAAGCAGGTGAGTAACAAAGCCAGGACCCAGACTCAGGATGTAAGCTGTGTCCTGGCTGTGGCTTCCCCACTGGTACGACCCACATGACCCACTCCACCTGGCAGGGCCCCTGGAGAAGAATCCACACCCCGGGTGAGGGATGGAGCAGGACAGAACATGGCTTTTGTGCGCAGAACCCAGAGTTAATGCAAAGCCGTGACCTGACTCCGGCTGGGGGCCTGAGAGCAGTATTCTACATGGTGAGTCACTCTCTGGAGCGGGGCCAAGCACATGGCCCGGGGCAGGGCCCTGTTAGGCAGCAAGTTCCTGGAGGACATGAAACCTCTGTATTTGATTTTCTTTGGTTTTTATCCAGAAACCTCCCATGCTCTTGCTGTGCCCTCCAGGAGCCAGGTGAGGGAGAAGCAGGAACCAGCTGCCCAGGCTCCTTCTCTGCTCCGGGGGCTGACTTCGGCCACAGCGATGACCCTGATCCCACTGCTGTGTGCAGCGGAGATCAGGAGGGATGAGGATGGGACTGGGAGGAGTGGCGGGTAGTTGTGGGAGAGGGAGCTGGTGTGGCATACCCAACCCTACCACAGAGGGCCTAGCAGGCCAGGCTAAGGGCCTTGGACTTGATCCTGCCAGCCAGGGCAGCCCAACCTTTTCCCCATCTCAGCATTTGTGGACAGTGATACTGTTATGAGTCCGGGGGTGGCCCAAGGAGCTGCCCTAAGCCCATGGGTTGACCATGGAGACCCCGTGAAGGGATGAGCAGGGACGTGCGTTGGGTTGTTGGGTGGCTGGGTGGTGGGCAGCATGGAGGAGGGGAGGAGAGGCCCAGAGCCATAAAGAGGTCACTAGGGAGTGTGGGCACACATAAAGAGGGCCTGCGCCTGGCTCTGAGCCAGCGGTCCACATGGCAGGGGCCGATCTTCAACCACACGGGCGCGGTTCTGCCCAAGCCTGCCTCCCAGCTACCCCAACCACTTTCCTTCATCTTACGTGCAATGTCAAATTCACGCAGTCATGTGTCTGCTTAGCCCTCAAGGTCCCATTCCAATAGCCCCTCCTCTGAGAGGTCTCCCCAGCTCCCAGCCACAACGCTACCAGCTCCTTTATAGGATTCATAGAGCAAGCGCTCCAGGATGCATGGGCTCAGCCTGAGTTCAAATCCCACCTCCTCTTACAAGTCTGTGACCTTGGGCAAGTCATTTCCCCTCTCCACTTCAGCAACAAGCACCAACCTCAAAGCCTTGTGGACAGCATTAAAAAAGACGCAGTTAGCCCTGGGCACCCACGCTGCTCTCAGACAGGTTAACTGTTACCATCTCTGCTTGGCAGTCAGTTCCAAGTGCCCCAAAACACAGTTCCTGTTTGCTAACCCTGGGCAGTGACAGATTCTCAAGGGGACACTGCAGCAGGGGCGGGGAGGCCACTCGGGGAGCACCAGCCAGCAGGGCTCAGCTGGTGGCGGTCGACACGCCCTCATGGCTCTCCCCCAGAGCAGCGGTGGGAACAGCTGTGTATCTGCCTAGCCCCACCTACCTCCAACCCCTCCAGATCCGGGTGCTCCCGCACAGTGAGGTCAAGGTTCATGGCATCACAGACAACAGATACCAGGGCAACAGGAGACGGCCCAAGCTGAACTGCCGTCTGCGCTGCCAGAAGCAGCATTTCCAGCCCCAGTCTGGCTGGGTGCCTGTGACGCCTTCACGTTCCTTAAAGGCAGGAAAAAGAACCAACTTTGCATCCCCTGGTGTCAGCAGGAGGCTGCATGCTTAGCACACGTTTGCTAATGTGAACGGAGAAGGGCTGAGAATTTGGGGGGTGGCAGGGGCTTTTCACAGACACGGGAGCATCTTCCAAACCCTGGCCTGACACTACCCTTTGACCGGCGGTCAAGTAGTCCCAGAACTAGTGGAGCATTCAGCTGGATGCTATGCCAAGTCAAAGAGGGAGAGGAGACGGCCAAAGTGGCCTTGTCATCAGCAAGGCGCAGGAGCCCTTGTCGCCCACAGCAGAGATTGGTTAACCGACTGCCTCTACCCTCAATTCCATCCCACGTGGCTCCAAGGAAGCAGGGGCCACTAGTGGGAGGCTGCCCACATCCTGTGATTCCGTTTTCACCTCTCTGAAAAGGCCAACAGCTTGTACCACCCCCGTTTCCTTGCAAGGGACACTGTGAGGGTGGCACCGGCAGCCTTTGCCCAGATGGACACCCAGTGCTCTCCACCAGTCATTCATCTACAAACAATTTTATGAACCACCGGAGTGAACACATCAAGAGGGACTTCATCCGCCCGCGTGTAAGTATAGCAGGGGGTGTGACAAGCCGCCTGGGAGAGCCATGTTTTCTGCCCTGCTCATCTGACCTCAAGGACAGGCCATGAGGTCCTCCTTCCAACACTCCCTAGGGATGACCTGGCGATGTCACAGTTGTAGTTACAGGGATTCCAGAACTCCATGGTTCAGGACCACAGAAAAAGCTTCAGATGAGCATCTGAGCAGAGGGCAACATAACTCCCCGTTAATGCAAACATATACATAGAGAGATGTAAAGATATAGGTGCATCACGGGCCTGGTTTTCTCTGAAATGCAGGGTCCCAGGCCCATGAGACTCAGACTCCCTGGGAAGAGTCAGGACCGACTGATCATGACAGCCTGCACACCAAGGTCTCCCACAATCGCAGAATCCCGAAATCCCGCTGTACCCATCCACCCACCACCACAACTGTGACTACCTGTGAGCTCATGGTTGGAGAAACAGCCCTCCTGCCCAGACTCCTCCCGCCTCCCCGCTGACCACCACCCACACAGAGTTGGGAGGAATGAGGCCCCACCCACAGCCCGCACGGCCCACAGTTCTGATGGTCCAGACCATCCAGGGCCCGCTGACACCCACCCGCCGGTGGGGCAGATGCTCTAATCTGAGCGTGGCGTGGGTGCCTTCTGGACTTGGCCCTTTGGTTGGAACTTCCTGAGTATCACAGAGACAAGGAGAAAACGTCTGTTAAGCATCCAGTCATGAGAAAGGGAAGCCAAGGGGAAAGTGAGATAGATAGAAGGCAGATTCCCGCCCTCGCCTCCTCCCCCTGGCCTCTTCTCAGCGATGCCGAGCAGGCAGCAAAGCCAGGGCCAGCAGGACAGACAGCCGCTTTCCCCTCAAAGCCCAAAGGCCTCTCACCGACGGCCAGGTGAACTGCGGGGCGTGCATCTGTGATGGATGTGATAACACGGAAGCACACCCAGGGCTGGTCCAGGACTGGGACCCGAGGCGCATGCATATGCAAAGGACTGGGGGCTCCTTTGCAGGTAATAAAACTGCTGCCGAACTGGATTGTTGGGATGTTGGCACAACTCTGTAGATTTACTAAAAATTATTGAACTGTAAACTGAAAACGGGTGAATTTTATGATATGTAAATTAAACCCCAGTAAAGTAGTTTTCTAATCCCACTCAGAAGTACCAACGACACAAGCAAGGACACGGGCTAGTTGCTTCGTTGTAACGCAGAGCAAGAAAGGCCAGTTGAAAGAGTACGCACCATTCAACTCAACGTTACAGGGATTCCAGAGGCGAAACGGCAGTAACAAAGGTCAGAACAGTCAGAACAGCGGTCGCCTCGTGTGTGCGTTGGGGGCACTACTGACCGGGAGGGAGACGAGGCGCCCTCCAGGGTTACGGGGATCTTTTGCATCTTGGTCCAGGTAATGGTGTATCTGCATGTTAAAATGTGCTGGGCTCACCCTTAGGGTGAATGCGTTTTA
Organism: Tonatia bakeri; assembly: GCA_004024845.1. Lineage (NCBI taxonomy): Eukaryota > Metazoa > Chordata > Mammalia > Chiroptera > Phyllostomidae > Tonatia > Tonatia bakeri. Next base: position 54,278 of record PVIA01008025.1, read on the forward strand.
TAGCCACACATGTAATCATATATAATATATACTGGGTTGGCCAAAAAGTCCTTTTTTCCCCCTGTGTAATAAAAGACACATTTATTTTTTCATTTTCACCAATAACTTGATTGATTCGGATGTTTGGAGTGGTCAGCTATTTCCCAGGTGGTAGAACACTGGCCGATCTCAGTAACTGTCTCGATTTGATCACTATCCACTTCAACTGGTCTTCCTGACCGTGGAGAAATCTCCAGCACAAAGCTTCGCAAACCACTTTTGACACATTGGATCAGTCACAGCACCTTCTCCACACACTGCACAAATCTTTTTTGCATTTCAGTTGCATTTTTACCTTCCTTGAAATAACATGGCATAATTTGCCAAAAATGTTCTGTATTTTTTCCATCTTCAATATTAAAATAGCTACACAAAAATTCACCAATTTTGATAAGTTTTTTTAAATGCACGCTGATAAGACAGCTGTCACAATACAATCTAAAAATTGTATCAAGTGATGTTAAAGACAACTAGGTGCTACTAGAGCCATCATGGAAAACACTAAACAGACTTTTTGGCCAACCCAATATAATGTAGAGACATAGCAAAGCTTTTGATGCTGACATCGCAACTGGCATTGTCTAAAAATGAGGACAGTTCACTGAGAGCTGAGAGCCAGGAGCCCACTCAGTGAACTCCTATCCAACCTTCAGGACCCATCTCAAATGATCCCCACTTGGCAGATCCTTTTCTCACAGTTCTGGGTGTAACTAACTACTCACAATGCTGAACATCCCTTCACAAAAATTGATCTCCTTTACAGTGGGAGCTGATCCAAGAGGCATGCGGGAAGCGGCATCAACAATTGGTCAGAGTGTGTTTATTAACACCCAGTAATTGCCTAATACACATACACACACACACACACACACACACCCCTGACAGCCCAAACCAGATGCCATCTCAGCAAAAGATACCACTCCCACCCCCCAAATAGGATGTCAGTTCTCAGGCAACAGGATCCAGGCATGAGACATCATCAAAAGGAATCGTTTTCAACATCTGCAGCCTGATCCTCCTCCTTTTACACAAATCACAGCCAGAAGAGATCAGGGGAGCAGGGAGCAAACTCAGCTTCTACAGGCCAGTGCGGTCGGCTCCCTCTCCTCTTCAGGTCACCTCTGCCCTACTGTCCTTGCCCAGCCTAGGGGCGGAGCAAGTCCACGTGGGCTCCCAGGGAACATTCCACCGGGTGTAATGTTTAAACTTGACTGTTCGGCCACCCCCAGCCTGCTCCCTGGCTGCTGAGGCTCCCTGCCCCCAGAGCACTAAAGTAGTGTCAACTGCTGGGGGTGGGCGCTGGGGGCAACCACAGCCCAGCATCTCTGTGTCCAGGCCTCCCAACCCTCTGGGCCACCCCCAACACGGGAATTTCTAGAAACCTAAGTCTGTAGGAAAAACTGCCACAGAAACTTCCCCTGCCCAGGTCCATGGGCAAGAAGAGGGACCGGAAGAGGAATTCTGTCCAGTTCAGCAAAGTTCACATAGGAAAGAGAGAGGTCAGAAACACACCTCCAGGGAAAGCAGCTTTGTTTTGGTGGGTGCGTCAACTAGAAGGTGATTGTGGGTGACTTTTTCCTTTGAAATATGTTTGTGCTAAGTTTCAATGAATTAAACTGCTTTGAAAAACATATACACGTCATCTGTGGCTGGAGCCACCCCTAGCCCTCGTCAGAGGCGCTGGCCACCCGAGTTTCCCTTTCACCTGGTCTCAAGGTAGACGCTGCTCCAGTGGGCGGGGCCTCTTGCCCTCCCCCTAGTCTAGCCCGGGGGCCAGGGGAGGGGCAGCTCCTTGAAGAAAGTGGCCGGCCTAGGCTGGGTGCCCTTCTCAACTCACAGAGCGAGCCCCCCTGGAGCCCTCGGCCCCCGTCGCCCAGCCTGCCCGCAGAGGCCCCGCCCCATTCAGTTCCCCCAGCCTCAGAGGTATTTAGGAAGTGTGCGAATTGCACATGTAGTGGCGCTTGATTCTACCCTCCGTGACCTGGGCCACCCCAAGAGCCCACATACAAACTTCTCCAAACTCGCAGCCATGGCTGGAGGAGAGCCATGACGTCCTGCAGGGAGAAAAATGGGACCCTGGCCCCACAAACACACACACGTGTGCCGCCCCACCCCCGGGGCCAGCGATTCTGGGGTTTGGGGTCGAGTGCCTCAACCCTCCCCCCCTCTTCCCAGTAAGTGACCGAAACGAGGTCGGGCCAGACAGAGGGCAGCGCGGGTCAGAGGTGCCCAGTGTAGGAGCGGCTACGGAGCGACCCCAAACCGGCGTTCCTGTCCCGGGAGGTTGGGGAGCGTTACCTTGTAGGTTCTGGACTCGGATGTCGCTAATCTGTCCGATGAGCTCCTCGCGCTGGAACCAGTCCCACTCCTGAGCAGCCATGAAGCGCGGGCGGGAGGGCCGGGGCGCCGGGCCGGGCGCGGGCGGCGGGCGCTTGGAGCCTGGCGGGCGGGTGCGCGAGCGGCACGCACCCGGCGAGGGCGCCGCGGAGCGGGAGGAGCGGCGGGCGCGGGCGGGGCGCAGGCGGGGCAGGCGTGTTCGGGCCGCCCCCACCGCGGGCAGGCAGCTGGCTGGCGCGGGGCAGCGGTGCGGGCGCCCGGGCGGCTCTCGCTCACTCCCCCATCTGGGGGCGGGGGCCCCAGGGGGCGAGGGGAGGGTTGGAAAGGGCGGCTGGGCTCGGGCCGATTTTCCTCCCCCCGACCCGGTGTTTGTTAGGTGGATTGTTTGTTTGTAGACAGGCGGTGATGAAGCCTGGGGTCCCAACCCCCAGATTGTGATGTCTCAGGGGGCGGCGGGCGGGATGACGCAACCACGGGGTGAGCCTGTGGGTCCCAGGACCTGGTCCAGAAGGGGGTGGAGTCACTCAGGCCTAGTCCCGGGGGTGACCCCCTCTTACACACATGCACACGCTGTCCCCTGTCCCCATACAATTCCGAGAGGCAGCCCCCTGTGGAGGGGAGGGGCTGAGCGCTCGGTGACCATCCGCGGCTGAGGGCACCTCTGGGAGAGGCTAGGGCCTGGGTAGGGGACGAATGATTGTGGAAATGGAGTTAGGCGAGGCTCCCCTCTATCTCCCAATTTGGGGGTGGGGGTGGCCAAAAGGACCTCTTTCCTGAGTTTGGATTTTGGGAACCTTTCTGCTGGGATCCAATCCAGACATGGCCGCAGGTTCTGGGGAGGAGGGAGAGGCAACGGACTCTTGGGGAGCTAGGGTGCCCCATGAAGTCCTGGGCCATGGAGTCTCCAAGTGACCCCGTCTGAGGCTTTACTGAAAATGAGTGTGGGCCTTTCCCGCAGTGTGTCTTCACTCTGGAGAGTTCCGGGATCTTATCTTGTTTGGGGCTCACAGCAAACCTCCGGCAAGTTAGTTACTGGTTTTACAAACAGGGCAAAAGTGATTCTGGAGTTGTGGAACTCGCCCAAAGCTGAGGAATGAGTGGGGGGCACGAGGGTCCGGCCTTCAGCTCAGGGCTGTGACCCTTTCCGGGAGCATGCGCATGCGCCTGCACATGCGCACAGAACGCTCACGAGCACACAATGGCCTATGTATGGGATCTCCCAGGAGGAAAAGAAAATGGCCAGAGTTCACTGAGCATTTAAACGTGGGCTGTGTTCATCGCTGTGCTCATTCTACTGAAATACTGGCAACCTGGATGGATGGGCTCCTCCCTCCCTAACAAATAACTACCAAGCGCCCAATAGTGAGCCTACCTGGACCCTTGCTGCAGGGCTTGAGGTGAGCCGATGGACCCTCAGGTAGAGGACTGGGGTAGAGAGGGGATGGAAGCCAGCACACAGGGAAACAAGGTAATTACAAATGCAAGTAAGTTCCAGGGAGAAAAGCAACTTGGGGTAAGTAGCTGGGCTGGGGACAGAGGTCAGGAGAGATCTCTGAGGACTGGCCTTGGAGCCTTGGAGCTGAGCAGGGGTACGAAGGGAGCCACCACCTCTTGGACAGCCTCTTGGAGGCCATCACTAAACCTCCCACTCAGGTGTCAGTGGGATCAGGACCTGGGTGGCTCCCTGTGCACTGCCCTTTCTAGGCGCTGGGGACACAGCCGAGGACAGGCTGTTGCTGCTGTGTGAGCAGCCACTCTGGACGTTTATCCAAAGGATACACAGGAATATAAAGCCAAGGTACAAAGCTCTAGATTGCTTTTTTTTTTCTCTTTGTTCTCCATTTGCCACATTTCCCACCATGAGCATGTATTTTTGCCAGCGGACAGAAAACCAGTAGGTTCTTTTTCAGCCTCTCTCGGCTCTCCAGGAGCTGCCCAGCTGCCCTTGCCTGCAGGTCCGGAAGCCTGACGGAGGCCCCGAGGTGCCTGTGGGGCTCATGGGAGCCAGGGCGTATGCTCGGTGATTTCTGCCCCTTCTGCTAGGCACACCTGTTTTTACAGCCTATTTTCCACGATTCCCTCAGGGTAAAGTTGGAAAGAAACTTTTCCAAAGAAAAGAGCCAGAAGAGTGGGCCTTCCTCTCCATCAAGAGTCCGGTCTCAGGGAACCGAAGGCTTTGAACAATGTGGTGCAGATGTCAGCTGCAGGGACAAGCCATTTTTCACGATGCATTGATGACTATTCCTTTTCCAAAGTAATTTTTATTGACTTTATAGGAGTGGCATTGCTTAATAAAAGTACATAGGTTTCAGGAGAACAATTCTATGACACATCATCGTTATTATATTGTGTGTTCACCACCCAAAGCCAAGTCCCCTTCCATCCCATTTATCCCCCTTTACCCTCTTCTGCCTCCCCCCCCTTCCCTCTGGGTATCACCATGCTGTTGTCTGTGTCTATGAGTTTTTTTCTTTGCTTAATCCCTTCCCCTTTTTTGCCCAGCCCCCCATGACCCTCCCCTCTGACAGCTGTCAGTCTGTCTCTGAGTCTGATGATTCCTGTGAATGGATCGCTGCATCTGTGGAGAACATCGCTCAGGCAGTAACAACTCCCTGGAGGGGAGGAGCCATGATCACCACTGATTGAGCACCAACTGTGTACCAGACATTAGATCACTAGCCTGAAGGGCCCTAAAGAACTGCTTTTTTTGCATCAAAGTGCAAAGAGAATTTTAGGGCCGTTCTAAAATGGAACAACCTGAGCCAGCGTGAAGTAGGAGGCTGAGGCCTCTAAGCTCTGGCCCTCCCTGATGGGTCTCTGGGCCACCTCCTGGTCCATCCATCCTGGTTTTACACTCTTTGATCCAGTGATGATGAACTCCTGCCAGTCCTGGCCACACCCTGTCACCTCCAGGCTTCTGCTCAGTCTGTTCCCTTTCAAATGCCCTCCCTCCCCGTTGCCCCCTCCATTTCACCTTTACTTGGCTTACTCCTGCTCAATGGGGTCCAGCTCAAGAGAACCTTCTGCAACAGCCCTTGGCCCAGCTGCTGCTCGTCTGGTACAATTCATAACATTCGCTACAACCTCATAGTAGCCATGACCTGCTAGATCCCGTTTCTCCATTGCATTGTAATCATGTTTACTTGATGGCTCCCCCGTAAACTGTGAACTCCTTGAGAACAGGGCTGGGGTGTCGTTAACTGCTCGGCACGGTGCCTGGCAGAGACAGAGGTCTCGATACTGAGTGAATGGATGCATGCATGACTCTGGAGGCCTGAACTCAGAAAGCAGGGACCAAATAACAGACAGTTACCCCCATGTCCTGAGTCCAAATAAACTTCTGAGAAGGCGATCAAAAACACGTTTGCCTGTTGGCACTGGGCAAAGCACATGCACCACGCTGCGCTGTGCCTCTTCCTCCAGCGAGTACAGCCTCCTGGGCCAGAGGGGCGTGTGGCTTCCAAGGGGGGTTAGGTTATTTGCCCTCTTGCATGAATGGACAGTACTATTTTTCTTTTGCACTTTTATTTTGGGGATGAAAAAGTACTCTGTCTGAAGGCTTGGTTTCCCGGGAGTTTCCAGAAACAGATTTTCTTGAAGTGGCCCAGTTCTGCTAGAATCCTTGTCTTTGTTTAAAACTTGAGTCCAGCCAAAGGACAGGAAGAGGATCACAGAGAATTCCTGGTCTGAACCCCAGGGGCCATCGACTCCCACAGCCCTCCTCCAGGAGGGGCTTCCGAAGCGGCTGGCCCGGTGCTCCTCCAGCCTCTGCTCCTGCGGACTGAAGGCTGCAGGCAGGTAAACTGGACACAAGGTTCTCACCTGACATCCTAGACCCCCTTTAAGAATGAGAACAACAAAGGTAATCCCCTGTGCACACTCCCAGCCCCTTCCAGGAGAGGGGTGTGGCAGGGGCTCCCCTGAGCGGGGGACACCGCTTTCTCGGGACGCCACCATGGCCCCTTCTGTGTGCCCAGCCCCTTAGGGTCTGGACAGCCCTTCCTCAGCCAGTGCTTCTGGTCTTCCCAAAGACCTCGTTAGGCTGGTTGGCAGGGGTCACCTTAGATGGACTAAAGTTTGCTTAGTCAACTGCCCAAGGGCACAGACTAAGGCCAAAGCAGACTTCCTACCCATGCACTTCAACCCCCAGTATGTCTGGCCTTCAGCTATAGACCAGACTAATGCTCCAATTTGACACTAGCCATCTCTACCCATTGTCATGTTCCTATATTTTTTTAAAGTCTTGGCTCCATTAAAATCATAGTTCTCGTCAGCATGTAAACACTGCTAGGAATTTCAAATTAAATCCAATTAAGAGGTTGTCCTTCAAATAGACCAAGATCATCTCCGGGGTAGGGGTCTGCATTATGACATCACAAGGCTGCACCACAGCACAGAGACCCACCCCACGCCTGGCCTCACACATCCCCTCAACACACCGGTTGAATGCCCGCCCATGGCCGGGGCTAGGGCCCAACAGTGGACAACACCCAGAATCGGCCTCCAAGGAGGGGCCCCGTCTAGAGAAGAGACACATCAGTCAGATTCTTCGGTAAGACTCAGATCATTTCTATAGCATCAAATTAACCACACGCAGAAGAAAAACTACCTCTGAACTTGGGAGATTACCTGTAGTATAAAATAGTACTGTGTCCTCTGGGATTTTATCCCTTTGTTGGGTGTGTGGAGGTGTTGACGGGAGGTTTAAAAAGTCCTGCCTCCCTAAGTAGAGAGCCCTGGCCATCCCATTTTCCACAGGGAAGACGCTTCACTTCCCCCAGGTCTGGAGAGCCAAAGGCTGCTTCTGTGGAGACACCCTGCTGATTATTATTATTATTTTTTTTTTTTGCTGGCATTAGAACACCAGGGAGTGTACATTTTGCAGGAAAGCAAATGACAAAAACATTTTTCCCCACAAAAGGAGAGATTGGCCACGTAGAGATGGGGGTAGAGACGGGATGCAAACATTTCAGAGTCAAAAACAAACTTTGTTGATGATAATTCCCAGTAGGGTGGTTTAAAATCCACAGCTCGACGAAAAAAATGATAAAATAAATCCCTGGGCCAGTTCCTTGAGCTGACCTTCCCTGCACAGACTAGTCAGCTTCCACAGAGGGGCAGTGTGCAACTCCGTGTCTGCCATGCAGCTGACGCTTACTGAGAACTCACTTTGCTGAGGATTGTTTCCAGCACTTTCCATTGCACTATCTCATTTAATCCTAGCAACAACCCCTTGAAGGGGGTACTATTATCACCCTGATTTTACTTATTAGACACTAAGGACAAAAGAGAACTTCAGTAACATCCCCGAGGTCATGCAGGTCATAGATTAGCATGGGACTTAGCATAGAAGAGAACGGACTTGACCCAGATATTGTGCAGACATCAAGTCTGATCTTTCTGTTCCATGTCAGCAGCCTTGACCTTTCCGAACTGGCTCAGGTAGGTTCTAAGTAGAATGGGTCATGTTGGAGACTCCCTGGGAAATAAGTCCAGCCAATCCACCAGCAGGGGCCAGTTTTCCCTGCTAAGTCAGGAACAAAAACCTCTCTCCTTTTCCCTCCGCAGGCAGGTTTCTGAGGTTTGTGTGGAATGCTGGGAGGTATTTCCACTTCTGACCCCGGGCATCTCAGATAACGTCACATACCTCTATGAAGAAGGCTCGGCGTGGCTCTGCTGGAAATGTGTCTGTTTTTCATGCTGTTCAAATGGATTTCAAAGCATAGGTCCAAGAGGAGAAAGGGCAAGGACCCGTATCCAACAGGTCCTGTCAACTTTATCGGATCTCCAGGCCATCTTAGGGGGCCAGTGTTCAAAGCCGGCTGTCGTCCTCAACCTTCCCTCCTGGTACACATGCACTGCTCCTCATGTGAAGAGGGAGGGTCTCATTCCTGTTCCCTTGAACCTAGGCTGGACTGAATGACCTGCTTGGCCACAAGAGTACGGTGGCCCCAGTGTTCTGAGACCTTGGAGGATGGTGCACAAGAAGCCCTGCAGCATCTGTCCTGGCCCCTTAGAATGCTCGCTCTGGGGAGAGCCAGGTGCCAATGGCACTGAACTGCCACGCTGCGAAGGAAGCCAAGCCAGTCACGGGGTGGGGGGTGGGGGTGGGGGGTGGAGAGAGAAGGAAAGCCCAGCCCCTCCAGCCAGCCCAGCCCAGGCGCGGGGCGAGAGTTAGAAGAGCCATCTGGAACAGGAGCTCATCTTCGGTCCAGCCAAACTTGAACGATTCCAGCCCCAGCCACCGTCTGACCACAACTTCACGAGAGGCCCGCACTGAGCACCTCCCAGCAGGCTCCGATCCATCCCAAATCGGGGGAGAAAACGCGCTGCCGCTTTAACCCACGAAGGTGTGTTTTGCAGTGCCAGATGACCAGAACGCCACTCTCACATCTCCATCTCTGCAGTGCCCTCGTCCAGGCCTCCGTCTCCACCCCCCACCCTCTCCCTCACTCCCGGTCCTATTCCTCACACAGCCCACGAGCCAGTGTCACTGTCATCTGAGCCTGTCACCACCTGGCTTCCCACTGCCCTTTCCAGTCATCGCAACCTCTGTACTACGCCCTCTGCAGGGTTTTCTTCCTTCCTAACGCACTTGCCCTGTTCAAGACACCTCTCAAGTTCCTCAAGAGTTGCTTTATATGCAAACCCCACAGTCCAGCAACTCCATTGCTTGTCCGCACGGAACAGAAAGGCCCATATTATCCTCCTCACATGATGGGTTTGAGTATTCATAGCAGCATTATTTTTAATAGCCAAAATGGTTCAAATGTCCGTCAGGCGGAGAACAGATAAATAATGGAATCATCAGTGAGGATGGCAGGGCAACACAGATGCATCTGGAAACCATAATGTGGAATAGAGGAAGCCAGACACAGGAGAGAGTGGACTGCAGGGTTCCACTGGTAAAAAGTTTAAAATCTACGAAGTCCCGAAGTAAGAAGTTCAACAACCCTTCCTCTCTCTGTGGTTGTAGAAGTCAGGACGGCTGCCAGCCTTGAAGGGGGGTGTGGAAGGGAAGAAACCTAAGCAGTGCGCTGGGGTGCTGGCCTTGATTCTGACATGGGCCCGGTTACACACGTGTTTATTTGCTATGTTATAGTTCACCAGCGTGTGCATTTTCCTGGGTGTATGTGCAGTAAAGCGTTACAACTTCAAAGATCGGCTCTGCCTCCTGCCAAATGGCTTCTGCACGCACTGTCTGCTCCGCTGGGAACTCGCCGTCCTTTCTCCGTCTCTTCCTGGGTAGTTCCTACCAGGCATTCAGATCTAGCCCCGGCCTCCCTTCATTTGGGAGCCCTTTGTTATATCAGTTTGTCCTGGGTGTGTAACAAACCACCCCAACTGTAGCGACGTACAGCAGGGTCACTGGTTAGCTCATGGCTTTATGGCTGCTGATCTGGGTGGGTCTTGCTCTGGCCTCACCTGGACTCACGTGTCTGCTGGCGCCTTGGCTACCAGATACTTGAGGATGGCCTCCTGGTGTGCCAGTTAGCACACTGTGGGAGGGTCACCCCAGTCCTCTTCGGTGTGACCTCTCCAGCAGGCCAGCTTGGGCTCGTCACATCATGACCTCAGGATTCCAAGGGCCGCCGAAGAGGACAAGCCTCAAAGTGCAAGAGCTTCTCAAGCCGCTGCTGGTGTCAGCTTTGCTGATGTCCATTGGCCAAAGCAAGTGCCCTGGCCTAAATTCCACCTCTGGAGGGGAGGAACCACGATGGCCTTGCCTTCTAGCAGTCTGCGCCCTGCCCTGCCCCCACCCCACACAGAGAGTGGCTGCCTGTTACACATGCTCACCGCCCCCTGAACTCGCCCTTCACGCCACTCACCCCACGGCAACGGACTATTTGCACAGTGACTTGTCCCTTATCTTCCTCTCCCACTTCCCTGTTCCTCTGCACAGGTACGGGCTGGGGTGTGCTCACCATGCCCAGCACAGTGGCTGGGAATAATATTACCGATGAGTATTTGGAGAAGGAAGTAGAAAGAAAAAGAGAGAGGAAGGGAAGGAGGAGGGACGGAAGGAGGGAGAGAGGGAGGGAGGGGAGAAACCCTGGGGGAACAGGAGGCACATCATTGGCGGAGAACAACCTGGACCATCTCTGGGAGGCTGGGGGCCCTCCTTACCACCCCCCCAAACTCACTGTTCTCATGGTATCGTTTGTGCCTCAACCACCCTGTGCCCTCCCACCTTCTGCTTGCTCCGTTCTTGGCTCCTTTGGTGGGTATCTCAAGGTTCCTCCACCCCACCCCAGCTCACCCTACCCCAATCAACCCTCACCTCCACTCCTTCCTCCTGAGGATCCCAGTGGCTCTAGAGATCCCTGGTATTCACTGTCCCCGTTGTCATGAACACATGGCCCCTCACAACCTCGAACACCCCACCAGCCGCATGAGAAACTGAGGTCGGATGCATTGATGTTTCCATTAAGTGGATGAGAACAAGGGGCTCAGGGAAGATCTGTGTCCACAGTCAGCCACCAGCAAGATGTGCAGCTGGGATCCATCCAGCTCAGAAGTCCCTAGACCGCTCTGCCCACAGTGAAACTCCACATCCCTAAAGGACGGGGCCGCCTCCTCCCTGTCCGGTGGAAGTGGGTGCTTTGGGGGCAGTGGGAGCTGAGGAAGCCCTGGAGCCAGGGGGCTGCCCCCACAAAGGCTGGGGCTGGAGGGCCTGGGGTGCTGACCCTGGACCATAGTGGATGGAGGGCAGCTGACAGGGTAGACGAGGAGCCTGCCTTTTCCCAGCCAACAAGGGGCTGTCCTGGAGTGACTGGGCCCTGGGGCAGAGCTGCAGCGGCCTGGGTGACACTCCCGTGGGCTGTGAGCCACCACGTCTCCCATGGAATGTCAGAGGGAGCCCAACCCGATTCTCAAGAGGGGAAGGGGTTTCCAAGGTCACAGAGCAACTTAGGGCAGCCCAGACCCCCGCCCCCGCTCCCACCCCCGCCACTGAGGCAGCCTTTCCTTTCTGATGGCCTCTGCAGCCCCTCCTTCCCATCTCCATGCCCAGCCTCCCAAGCGCAGGAGGACAAACTCAGTTATTTACAGGGGACAAGGTCAGGGCACTCGTGCTCAGGGGATGAGGCCAGTTATTGAGACAGCCAGGTCCCCCAGGCCAAGAGGGAAGGGACACAGCATAAGATCCATCCCAGGCTAAGCTGGTCGCACGTCTGTGCCCGTCTTTAGAACTGTGCTTCAGTGCAGACTGCTGGAGGTGCATGGGCAGTGTTTGAGGTAACACAATTGGGAATCATAGTGAATTCAAACATGGCTTTGCTGTACGGGCCTCCCAGGGTTCAGCCTCCTAGCACAGGAGGTGTTACAACTACACTCTAATCGGTAAAAAGAGCCAGGTGTAAGAAATGCGTTCTGCAACTGAGGCCTCATGGTCCTTTCTGTCCCCAAGAACAAAGTTCAAACATCCCATGAACCCAAGGGCCCCACACCTTCAGAGGGGCACTCAGAGCCAGCTTCAGCTGGGCCAATGTCACCTGCTGCCTTTGGGGTCCTGCCCTCACTCAGGGTCCTGCCTCCAGAAGAGGGTTGCACTTTTCAGAGTGACACTGCCTTGTTGGGTGCTTGTCACATGCCCCGAAGAACCATGAGTGGTCTGTGCTGTGTCCCTATATGTGCCCCCAAATAATTCTCGATGCTTTTAATGTATTCCCTTCTTGAAAACTTTACATGGTAAGTGGATAAACAGACTGTGGTACATCCTGACCATAGAATATTATTCAGTGCTGAAAAATGAAACAAAGCTTTCAAGCCATGAAAAGACCTGCGAGAAATGTAAATGCACGTTATCAAGTGGAAGAAGCCAGCCTGAAAAGACTGCATACGGTAGGGTTCCAACTGTACGACCTTCTGGAAAAGGCAAAACTATGGAGACAGTGAAGACATCAGTGGTTGCCAGGGGCTGGGGGAGAGGAGTGAATAGGTGAGCACAGAGGGCTTTGGGGGCAGTGAAACTACTCTGTAAGATACTTCATGACGGACACATGTCATTATGCATTTGCCCAAACCCACAGATGGTGCAACACCACACGTAAACCCCGATGTAAACCTGCACTTCGGGTGATAAAGGCGTGTGAGTGACAGTTCATTGGTTGCACTCTCTTGTGGGGGCCCTCTTGTGGGGGGTGGGAGTTGACAGTGGGGGAGGATATACAGGCATGGGCTAGGGGATATGTGGGAAATCGCTGCACTTCCATATAATTTCTCTATGAACCTAAAACTACTCAAAACAATAAAGTCTACAACTCACTGGGTCCCCAAAACCCCCACATCACAAGGGAGAAAGATGAGTGAGTAAACCCCTTCCCGAGGCCTCACAGTGAGGTTGTGGTAGAGCTGGGATTTGAACTGTGATATCCTGTAGCCTCCTTCCTGCTGCTGAGGAACTGGAAGCCTGTGAAAAACAGACTAAGGTGGCTGAGATGGGAAGGGACCTACACATGTACTCTCCCCCTGCCACTCCCTGCTTCCTACCCTCCACGGCCCCATCGCCGAAGACCAGCTCCTGCTCTGACCGGACGTCTAGCCTCACCTCCCAGCTCCCCACTACACCCAGCTCTCCAGGACCACGCTCAGACCCTTGGTTGCCAGGCTGGCCCTCTGCTGCCTTCCCCTCCCCCTCAGCCACCACCTGCCAGGTAAACATCTGCCTGTCCTTCAAGGCTCTGCTCAGGCCTCACCACCTCAACAGAGAGAGTGAGACTGGATGGCCTATGCCCTTTGGGACAGACCAGCCTGGAATGCATGCTCACTTTGCTGTGTGATTTTGGACAAGCGACTCAACTTCTCTGAACCTCAGTTCAGCTTTCCTCATCTAAATGTGGGACAATGATGCCTACCTCATGGTGGTCGCATGGGTTAGAAAAAACACACTTTAAGCACCTAGAGCTTCTGCCACATAATCAGTGTTCAAAAAAGTCCTTTTTTTAGGAAGCGTTTCCTGTCCCAATTGCCCAGTGGCATCGGGCTCCGCACACACGCATCTCTGTACCCATAACACCTGCGTGCGTTAACCTGCAGTGAGAAGTCCGTCACTGCCTCGCTGCCCTTGGCCTTTCTGCTCACAGGCTCGCATTATTTACGTTGGTTTCTGTTCATTTTCTCTCTCCCCCTGCCCTGGTGCTGCACCCACTAAGGTACAGCTCTTTGGGGCAGGGACCTTGTCTGTCTCGTCCGTTGCTGGATGCCAGTGCTTTGAATGCAGCTTGCACTTAGTAGGCCCCCAATTAAAGATGGCTGGGGAAATGAATGAATGACTAATGAATGAATGAACAAATGAATCCTCGCTCCTGCATGACACTTATTTCTCAGTCTGTCCCCAGCCCTCGGCACCGTGACTGGCATGGGTGTGCTCAGCTGTGACGGTAGAATGAATCTTCCTATCGATACTTTATTTTTGCGTTTATAAAATACAACTATATAACCGACACATTAGATCACCACGAACAGACTTTCCACAGGACTCGAGTAGGACATACGGGCACTGTGGCCATTCGCTCCCTGCAGTCCTCGCTAGCTAGAAAACACCCACGTCAGCCCCCAGCCTCAGCGAGTCATCGGTGAAGAGCCTGGCAGGGAACCAGCAGCCCGAGAGGACTGGGCCAGCTCAAGGGTCCAGCTTCTTCTCTCTGCTTGTACAGGCTACAGTCTGTGTGCACCCCAACTGGTGTGACTGTTGAAAATGCACGCAGACCTGGCTGGTGTAGTTCAGTGGATTGAGTGCGGGCTGCGAACCAGGCATCGCAGGTTCGATTCCCAGTCAGGGTACATGCCTAGGTTGCAGGCCATGTCTCCCAGCAACCGCACATTGATGTTTCTCTCTCTCTCTCTCCCCCTCCCTTCCCTCTCTAAAAATAAATAAATAAAATCTTTAAAAAAAAAGAAAGAAAGAAAATGCACGCAGAAACGAAACAGCCCATGACAGAATCTCACAAGAGGGGCACTTGTGGTTGGGGGAGGGGTGCCCATGTTTCCCAGAGCTTCTAGGTGAGGCCGTAGTACCAGAAAAATCTGTAACCTCACTGCCGACCCACAGGCCTGTACAAATGACCCTTCTTCCACTGGATGTCTGTGCCAGAAGGGCCTTCGGCCTTGTGAAGGGACAGACGCTGGCCGCTCAATAAGAAAGGCTGGCTCCACACACCGGTGCCTAATTTGGGAAGGAAAGAAAGGCAGACACTCTGAGAAAGGGTGACCTTTTCCAGCGAGGCCATGTGGCCAAATTTCAGTAACACCTTTCCTTTAAAATTGATGTTCCTTTTAACCAGCAGTGATGGTGGCTGGGGGGGAGGATTGTTTCTTAAAAGCTGCTAAATCCGGCGACAGGTCCCAGGTGAGAAGGCAGAGTTCTGGCTAATTCTCCGCCGGATGTTCTGCAACCGAAAGGGTTTCTGGCAGCCCCTACTGCAAGCAGGGCTGCTTCCTGAGACTGGCTGGTGTGCATCTGGGAACTAGGAATTGTCTGCATGCTGCCTGCGATTTCTTTTTGATTTTACGTGTCCTGCAGCCCCCGGGACCATTATGATTTAAGAAAAGCAAAAATTAAAGCTTCTTACCTTTCAGGATGAATGAGGGGGATGCCGTGTGCCAGCATCTGGTAACTTGTTTGCCCCCAAAATGACTCCACGTGAATCCATGTTAACATCTTTCAGAGGAACAGCAGAACCCTTTGGAGGGCCCAGGGAGCATGAGACTCATAGAGGAGTTCCACACAAGGCCCTCCTGGGGACAAACAGTGTCCCCAGTGGACGTCCATGAGTCAGGGTGCTCCCTGTGGACGTGCAGCCCCCGAACTGGGACAGCCACTGTGACTCAGTGCCACACAGATCTCAGCTGGACCCGGCAATGCCCGCAATGAGTGAGCAGTTTAGCTTCTCTGAGGCTCGGCCTCTGTCCAGGAAATGGGCCGCTGTGAGCACTAACAACGAGTGTCTGTAGAACCCACCCCTTCCCTCGTGGAAGGAAACACCTTCTGGAAAGAGGCCTCCGTCAACCTCGAGTCCTCATCCAGTTCCAATGGCGTGATGATCCGGGCAGCATGACTGTCACTGATGTGAGGAGCGGCCCCGTATCTCACACCCCGCCGTGGGCGCGACCCCGGCAGTGGGCGTCTGCCCCGTGCCAGGCCCACACAGGTGCTCCGATCGGCGCCACCTTCTGTTAGGTCGGTGATTTCCAACAGGTGCGCTGCAAGAATCTGTAAAACGTGCAATACCTGACTATTTACTTAGGGGCACTGACCTCTTTTCCCTTAGATTGTCAAATTAAAATAACAACAGCCAACACAACAATAGCCATTCAGTGTGAAAGAATCAAAATTATAGCTATTTTATTTTTCAGATGGGCGAAAAGTATATTTTTTGGGGTGCCACAGAATGGTTGAAAATTACTAGTCTACACAGTGGCTACTGCCAGCTGCTTTCTTCCTATAGAACCTCATAATTCTAGACACTCAGTCCCAGACTCCTTGTAGATATCAGTAGCTACATGACCCAATTTGACCAATGAGATGACAGTGAAAATCTCTCTCTCATCTCATTGGCCCCTGGGAGCAAGCTGAAACAAGGTGAGAGGCTGTGGGTAAAACCTCCTTTCTTCCTACCTGGGGTGCCATCCCATGAAGGTGCCCAGTGCAGAGTGGGGGCCCGGCTGGGGGTGGGCTGGCTCATGGGCGTGTAGCCAGTGCAGCTGCTGGGAAGGACCCCCTTCTTGCTTGGGGTTTAATGTTCTGTGGCCACAGTCTTAAAATCCCAAATAATGTTTTCTTTGAATTTGTGTTTTGCAAGTGAAGTCTGATGGGACAGTGGAGTGTGTGCTGGAGACTCGTGACCTGGGAGCCTCAGTTTGTTTACACATGGTCCTGCCTTCCACTGCCTTCTGCTCCCTAGGAAGGATCTCGGCCGCCTGCTCTCCAGCCTCCAGTGCTCCAGTCCCCAGCCTTGTTCCCGAATGTCTGTCCTGTGGTTGAGGGGACAGGAGCCCGGTGGCCAGTGCACCTAGTCTCAGGGCGGGGACCCCTAGCCACCTACGGGCCCTTCTGAGGAAGTGCAGCATTAAATAGCAAATAAAACCGTTTTATATTTTAATACATTTTACAGTACTGTATTTTTGATTTTTAAAAGAGGGCTTTGCTGTTTCATTGCACTGGACCCCAGCTGAGTCAACAGGTTGGACGTGGCAGAGGGCGAGAGTGTAAAATGAAACTGAATTTTTGGTGCGTTGAGCTTTAAACCAACCCTGGAAGAGGCCCCTTGAGTCCCCCATAGCTGCTGGCCAAGACAGTTATTATCTTCATTGTTTAAGCCACTGTCAGTTCGGCATCTTGCTGCTCGCAGCCAAAAGCATCTTAAGACCAGGCCATTCTATTGTTTCCTCTGGGGATGATGCATCTGACCCCGTTAACAGCTGGTTGACAGCAGAGACAGCAGTATGCGTGTTTCTTAGGGACACTAAAAGTGGGGACCCCTCTCAGGTCACCGAGCAGCGGATGACAGCCGCGTGCCTTTCATTAACAGCAATAATAGTTTCATGACTCCGTTTACATCTGATGTCAGTATTATTTTCTTCACTTTTCAGATGTGGAATCTGAGGCTCAGAGGGGTTAAGTAGCTTGCTGAAGGTCACACAGCTCATAAGCATTTCTGGCAGAGTTCAGACATGTGACGTTCCATGGCTGGGACAGTGGTGGCCTTTCCATGACGTCCAGTCTCTCTGGAAGGAACAAGCTGCTCCTCCACCCTCCCCTTCCCTCGTCCCTGTCCCTGCTGGAATTCTGATATGTTGCTCCGGGGGGCCCTCCCTGGCTGCCCATCTTCCTCAGATACCCCTCCCCAAAGTCATTGCCAGGACAAAAAGGCAGTGAGTGGGCATCAGACAGTGGCAGGGCCCATAGCTTCAGCTCAGAGTCCTGCATCCTGTGCTCTGTTCTCAGGCCCCACGTGAGGGCTGCCCCTGGCACAGCAGGAGCAGAGGGCAGAGGGCTGATGCCCGCCTCCCTGCTGGGGCCGACTGTGCCCGACTCCAGACAGAGCCCTGAGCCCCCGTATGTCCCTCGCTGGTCACTAGCTTTCAGCTCCTCTCCCACATGTTTCCAGGACCCCAACTTCCTATTTGCCCAGAGAGCACCCCAGACCCTCCTTTGCTGGTCTCTGGGCCAGTCATCTGCTTTGTGGTCAGAGTTGTGATAGGTGGAAACCCTTGGGGACCTCTGCCCTTGAGCCTGTCCTGCAGGGGACTGCTGTCAGAAACGCACCTCGCGGCCCTTTGGAAGAAGCCAGGCTGCCCTGCGTAGTAATGGCCACAACTGCAGCCAATTTTCGGTAATTGGTGGCATTTGCCAGGGAATTCCTGCCTGTCGCAGCAGCTCCTTCGGGCTGCCTTTGATCTCCGCCAGTCTCCCTGAGACACAAAATACCGTTGTCATCTTCAATTACTCCAAAGGGCAGCATGGCCTTGACCTCGCCACCAGACGTCCCAAGCCTGCCTGAGAGAACATCAGCCATGGAGGAAGGCTGGGCGGTGGGTGCGGGGCATCCCCAGGCCCATTCCTGGAAATCTGACTGATACTATGTATGAAAGCGGGGCTCCAGCGCTGCGGGGCGGGGTGACTGCGTCAGCCAATAACGCCAAGCGCAGGTGGCTGAGCACTTCTGCGTGCGAATCACACCTTTTCTCTGACTCTCTGAGCATCTCCTCTGCCAGGCTGTAGAATCTCCCCCACTTCACAGAGGAGGAAACTGAGACTCAGAGACAGTCGTTCAACTGGAAAGGCATGGCGGACGGGTAGTGGTGGGAGGCGTGTGGTGGGGGAGGAGTGTCCGGCCCAGGTTCGCCGGGCTCAAGGTCAGAGTCCTCCCAAGTTGCCCAGCACCTAGGCTCCAGGGATGAACTCAGGCTTGGAGCCGCCTGAGGACAGACCCTCCCACAGCTCCTAGTGTGGAACTGGGCACAGTGCGCACGCTCAGCCCTGTGGGGCTGAGCCCCAGGGAGTAGCTCCTTGGTCTTCCTTTCCCATCACACTCACTCCCTGCAACTCCAGTCTTCCAGACTTAGTATTTGGGTACTCTGACCTTGCTGAGGACATCCTGCTTATTTTACCTTAAAAAAAAAAAAGAAAAAAAATCCATTATCCAACTATTTTACCCACCATCACTGCCATCCTCATGTCTCGCTGAGATTATTGCAATCGCTTCCTGACTAGCCCCGCTGTGCCTGTCCTCACTCCCGGCTGCCGTTCAGGCTCAGCCCAGCAGCTGGATGGACTCTGTCAATCTGAATTCAGGTGTCATTGTCTTTCTGCTGCAACCATCCTGAGGCTCTTCACTCCCCCGGGGGGAGATCCTCTGAGGTCACCGACACTGCCCCTGGCCTCTATGAAAGGGGACTGCCACAATCAGGGGAATGACCCAGGCCCGTATCATGGGACCATGAAGGCACGGGGCAGGGAGGTGGAAAGGCTTCCAGGAGGAGGTGTCCTTGGTGCTAAGCTCTGAACCTGGACTCTGTCTTGAGACTTGCCAAAGGCAATGCCTGCAGGGCTGCAGGCTGGCAAGCATGTCCACTGAGGGCCGATCCCACTGCTGACCTGGCTTCTGGGTGGACACCTGTTCACGCCCAGACCTTTCCTGAGCTCCTCCTATGAGCCCCCTCTGGGCAGGTTCTTGGGACACAGCCCAGGACCCAGCCTCCTCACTCACACCGTTCTGAAGCATGTGTTCCAGCAGGACAGACAATGAACAGCTATGACAAAGAGAAGGCCCTCCGAGAGTGGCGGGGATTATCATGACTTGGTATGCAATAAAAATACCCACACCAGCTTCTTCCTCACCCACTGGTGCAACTCAACATGCAAATAATTTTAAAATTAGCTTGGACTAAGGAAGGTGCATATCCAACCACGAGAGTCCAAATCAACAGGCATTCATTTAGCTCCACCCACCCACCCCCTCCCCTGCTGCTCAAGCTCTGGGTCCCCTCCAGTTCCATGGATTATCCCATTTCTTCCTCCTGCACCACAGATACTATCCTCTGCACTTTCCAGACCCAGGGAGGCCCCTTGCTCAGGGTAACAGCCAGTTAAGGGCAAAGCTGGGATTTGAACCAAGCCTGTCACAGAATAGCCTGCACTTACAAAGAGGGCACATGTGGATTTCCAATTTCAGGGCTGATTCGGGATCCACAGCCTCTGGACTTACAGGCCCGTCATCACTGACCTGAACTGCTTGTTCCTGACTGTGTGTCCTGCCACCCCCACCCCACTGCCCACTGCTACCCTCCCTCCAGCTGAGGGGCCCCGGGCATACACCCAGAAACCTTTGCACTGCAGTTGGGCAAGTTTTTAATGAGAAGCTTTTGCATTTTTCTTTTCCTCTTGCCAGAGGCTTCTGTACACATAACTCTGCATACTGCTGTGCCAGAAGCCAAGGTGGTTTTTATTGTCCCTTTTCCTCCCATGTCAATTCCCTCTAAATAGGCCTATCACCACTTCCTCCTCTCCTATTTTTACAATTATATAGCTTTACAACTGTGTCTACACCTATATTTATAGTTGTATGTGGGGTGCTATTCTCTGCCTTCATTTAAGCATTTCAAGAGGAGGCTGGGATGTGAAGCTGCAAGTGAGAATTGTCTGTTTAGCCACCTAAGACCTCACAAATAATTCACAGCTTCAACGCGGCACTTCCTGCAAATCGAATTCCAGCCCCAGGAACACACAGTGAGAATGGAAGCGCTGACCCTAAGCCTGTGGGGGCGGCTCAGGGCCACAGCTCAGAGCCTGGGGCTCCCAGTTCTGAGAGCAGTGCCCTCTCTCCTGCTCTAGGCTGGAAACCACATCAGCAGGACTGATTAGGGCTTTAAATGTTGCTCCACCAGTTGCCTTGGGCGAGTTTCTTAGGGCTCTTTAACCACCCTGGCTACTGTTTCCTCAGTAAATAGTGATGATGATGATGATGATGATGATGATGATGATGATGATAATGATTACCTGGCAAAGTCTGCAGAGGACTGATGTCATAAAGCCCACAAGGGCCAACCCAGAGCCGGCAAGCTGGCACTCACCCCGTTGTGCACCACAGTGAGTTGCTGGAAAGCTCAGGCGTGTGGGTGGAGGTTGGCAAACCCACAACTCCGCACAGACAGGCTGCTGCCTGGGGCGTGTTCTCTGCAGTGAGGCCCCAGGAAGGGCTGGGGGCAGGGGGCAGACTGGGAAAGTGTGCTTCTATGGGCACACACTGCCTCACGGTGTCATGACGGAACTGTTTCCCCGAGAGCTGCCATGACAGGATCTTGCAGCTGCTTTGCTTCGTTTTTCCTTCCAATAACTCTACTGACTATACTTTAATTTATTTATCCATTTCAGTGTTGATAGACCTTTAGGTAGTTTCCGGGTTGGGGTTATTAATAATAATTCTGCTAGTAATAGTTTTGTTCGTGTCTGTCCCTCACACGTGTGGAGGCGTTTCTGTTAGGTGCATACCTAGGAGCGTGGACGTGCACGTCCACAGGAGGTGCATATGGTCAGCCTCAGGGGATATGGCCCAAAACTGTGAGTGCTGGAGACACATATAAATAACTATCATCTTCTCTCACTTCGTGGCTTGCCTTCGGATTTTCTCTGAAGTGTCTTTCGGTGAACAGATATTCCAGATTTTCATGTAATTCAGTTTATCAATCTTTTTCTTTATAGTTAGCATCCTTTATATGAATTTACATGGGGTGGTGACCCCAGTGAAAAGCAAAGAAAACCGTTGTCACTCAAAGTCTGGGTTGTAACGGCCTCACAACTTGGGGATCTGGAGAGTCGGGGCACCCAATTCTCGCTGTAAAGACCCGAAATGAGCCACACTCCTGCTACCACTCACTTCGTTATATTTTCAGATGAATGGTACATTTTTTTTTTTTGCAGAGAAGTTCCTGAAATTAATTTTATGTCTTTATTTTTATCAGTGTGGATTTTTAAAATTTTTATTTTTCCACTACAGTTGACATCCAATATTATACGAGTTTCCAACGAACAGCAGACATTTATGTAACTTACAAAGTGATCACCCCAGTTAGTCCGGCACCCACCTGACACCATACGTGGTTGCTGCAGTGCTACTGAGTAGATTCCCTGTGCTGTGTTTTAGCCATCGAAGTCTCACTGCAGTGCTCAACTGTGGTGGTAGCTTGGGGCGGGATCCACTGAGGGGGATTTCACTTCTTTTTCTAGCACTTTGATTGATTGATTTGTTAATCCCCTGTTGCATCCATGCGCTCATTCATTCTGTTACAGAGCAGGACCCAAACAAGCAAAGGGGCCTGTGAGCCTGAGAGGGTGATGCTCTTACTGAAAGAAATTCGGGTCCGTCTTGTCCGCCGCCATAAAGATATCTCTCAATGCCAGAGATTGGTGAAAAGGAAAGGAAAACGTTTATTTTGTGCTATACAAAACTTAAGGCAGTGACCTAATATTTTTTTATCAAAAAAATCTTAAAGTCCCTTAAAACACCCACTAAACGCACACAGTTCTTCCTTCCCCCCTTGCCCAGTATGGGGTACCGTATCTCAGGAAAGGAAATAGAAGTCCAGTCTCAGGCAGTGTCTGGATCTTCCCAGTAATCCGTGCTTGGCTGGTAGGCCTCTCCCGGTTCTCAGCACCATCAGCTGTGTCGCCGGAATCTCTGCTAAAACCGGGTGACGGTTCCCCCTACTACTGCTGTGGGGGAACCCACTCTGGCAAA